>JAMXBB010000007.1:31198212-31262417 GCA_024138015.1 Lumnitzera littorea | reverse complement strand
ATATATATATATATATATATATATATATATATTGGTTAAAAGAAAGAACTTTAAGGTGAAAAAGATTTATTGTTAAGAAAAAAAATTATTAGTATTAATATGTTACATGTTTAAATTAATGGTAAGAAAATATCAATAATACTTAAATGTATGCTAATTATAATTATTAACTTTTAAAAGTACTATATTTTTATTTTCACATATTAAAATTTTATTAAAACCTAATTACCACCGATCGATTCAAGAAGCAGCATGTTAAACTTCAATTGTTGGACTCAAGTAACGAGCCCAAAAGCACTATCTTAATTAGCCAAGATCAGCATAAGTTGGGTAAAACAAATCAATCAATCATCAACGGTGTAGCATAGGAGAAGGCACCGCACAAAAACTAAAAATGATTGCGATGCCAGGCATTTCAATTTTCTACGTGCTTGGGGAGGTCGCATGAGGAAGAAACAAATAATAAGGAAAAAAAAAAAAAAAAAAACAAAGACAAGAATTTAGCATGGTGTTTCTAACATAGGAATATAACGCATGTGATGTTCGTAAGTTCCTCAAATATTTATACTGAATTACCAGGAACAGAAAAGATGAAAGAGCAAAGAAAGTCGAAGAGGAAAAGGCAGAAGAATGAATTGGCTTTGTTATCTCTCTCTATATATAGAAGAGCGAGTGTAAATACAAATAATAATATATAATTTTTAAGAAAAGATCATTTATATTTTTACGTGTTAAAATTTTATTAATATTTTATACACTATTAATATATTTACCAGATATATTAGTACCATTCATTCAAACATTCTGGATATATAAACCTTATACAACTGAAAACAGAAAACTAGCTACTGAAGCTTACTTTTGTATGTGTCGTCTTCATCCGCTATATGGCTAACATCGGCTATATACTTTGCTATGTTGTTATAAAGACTAAACTGATCAAGCTAAATGACAATTAGCAACAGCTGTAAAATAAGTGTAATAGCTTAAAGTATGTTCACAAGGATGGACTGATTTGGTGTTTTCTTCAGAAAGGTTTACAATTAAAATTTTTAATACTCCTGGAGACTTTTTCCCGTTAATTTTACCAGTGAAAAACGTACACACAATGTATGTACCGAATAAATAAATTATATATAGTTCACCAAGTTAAGTAAAAATACAATTACATTTGACTTGATTATAAATTGTTTTGATATTACAGACCATCTTGTCATGGCGACTTGAGATCTTTGGCCTCTCTAAGTGCTTACGAGTGCATAAACTCCATGCATCCTTTATTCCGCATAAATAAAAAGTGCTAACAGTCTAACAGCTTACATTAATTTCTTGTTTTAAGTATCTTATGAATGAGACTTCACGTATTTAATTACAGCATTTGACGGATGCTGAAGTTTACTTTATATCTGATAACTCTAACAGGTAAGTAAGCTTCTTTCTTTTGGTCTTGCGATCCCCTTGTTTATAGTAGAAGTCGACCTTTGTGGTTGCTGGTGAAGAAGCAATTGGATTGCTTGAATACATTATATGCATATGTATATTGATAACTCTTATTTTAAATACACTTTAAGTGGTGATTTTATAGTATTTTTTTTTATTTCTAAAGAAATTAATACTTAATTGAGTAAAATTTTTATTTCAAGATTTAAATGTATTAATTTTATCGTTTCCTAAATTATTTAGTCAAGTCTTATAATTAGATTAATTTATTAATTTCAGTATTTTTAATTCATTCAACTCATCACAATTTTCCAATTAAATAATAAAGTTAATGTTAGTATTAATACTTGAGATCTCTAAGGGATCAACTCGAACCCACATCTACTATATTAAAATTGATAAGTACACTTATCTCGTATCACATACATACTCATTTTTATCCTTTTCTCCTTAATTCTCAAGTGCAGCTACTAATCCTTAAAAGGTAGAAGAGTGTAATTGACACCTAAAAGAATAGAGAGTTGGGTGGTTAAAATGTGAATAAATTAAACTATGGATATTAATTTAAAAAATTTTATATATGATAAAACGGTGTGACACTAGAAGGGTGTCTTATTCTTCATCATTACTGATGTAGGTGAGTATTATTACAGATGGTACTTTAATAAGGAATACGTTAATGGGTTCTGCATAATTTGTTAAGAAATTGAAGAAGGGAAATTTTATTTTTTCACGTAATTATCTTTTTCTAAGTGTGTGATCAATATTGGTAATTGTGAAAAGTCTCCTCTTGCGGTCCTTAATATGAAAAACGATTCAATAAATAGAGAACTGTTGTACCAATGAATCCTCATGCAAGAGGCATAAACTCTATAATCTTTTGTTTCCTTCTACTCCCATTTTAAATAAAACAAAACTAGCTCATGACAACAAAATCTTATCAAATGAGTGCAAACAGAATTAAAAATTGACAATATCAGATACAAAATGATAACAAAAATTATAAACTCAGCATGATTAGAAAATGACTATAGAGATGAGGGAAAAGGAAAAAAAAATTATAAAAATGAAGCATTTGGAAAAATTATCCTAAAATTACCGCATTTGAAATTGTCTCTTTAAGAAGCTATTTCTACGGGCATAAATTTTGTCTGAGACTTTTTCTTCTTCATCTGCATGCGATCAATTCTTGAAAAACTCTTTCTTTCTCTTCAACCATCCGAGAAAACCTTTAACCAAATCAATAATCTAGGTTTATTTTTTTACAAATTAATCATAAAATCGAAATAGTTACGTGATGTAGGTTTATATTGTGGGAAGTTTTTTGGAAACGGGGAGACAATTGATGCGTTATCATCGCTTTCTCTCTCTAGATATCAAAATAGGATAAGGTATGATTTTTACTCGTTTTGATTTGTTTTAAGTATATGTTTTTAAAGAAATAATGTTATAACTTGATGCATGATGGTACATAGTTATATATTGATAATTTTTTGGATAAGTATATACGTTTATAAGTGATATGTTATTTTAAACTTTACTACGAAAAGGTCTAATTTTTACTTATTTTAATTTGTTTTAAATATATGTTTTTCAAAGAAATAATATTATGATTTAATACATGATGATACATTATTGTATATTGATAATTTTTTGGATAAGTTTGTATGTTTGTATGTGATATGTTATTTTAAACTTTACCATGAAAAAGTATGATTTTTATTTGTTTTAATTCGTTTTAAGTATATGCTTTTCGAAAAAATAGTGCTATCACTTGATGTATGATAGTAGATTATTGTATCCTAGTAAATTTTATACTCGTTTTGATTCATATTAAGTATGTGATATGTTATTTTTAAAAAATTATACTAATTATTATAAATTATAATGCATATATAATGATGTTATTGAGAAATATTTTTAACATTTATTAAATGAGATTTTTGAATGTTATTACGAAATAATTATTGATGGTATGTATACTTCGAAAAAGAGCAATGAAATAATGATATAACAATAACATAGACATTAGCATTATATAATTTTTTGAATGATGACTTAATAAAATTATTTAATTAGTAATTTAATTGGAAAAATTCCTACATAACATAAGTAATCAGACAATTGGTTGTTAACTATACCCATACCCATTAGCTTCGATAATATTAGTTGTGAAAAGAAATTAGTGATATAGCAAATAATATACATATTATTATTTACTAATATTTTGTGCAATAAAACTCATTAGCTTTCATAACATTAGTTGTGAAAAGAAATCAGTGTTTGCTAGCATAAGGTAGTGTTTGTACACGTCGATGCTAAAGTTTATACAGCTGATGTGGTAAACAAGTGTACAATGGATAATATGAGATTGGTTTGTTATGTTGGTGGAAATATTGTTGAAGGAAAGGATGTGGTGCGATATGACAGGCACCCTAGAACAATAGTTGAAGTTCTATTTGGGGCTATGTATGACTAAGTAGTTGAAATGATATGTAAGTGGCTTCAAGTTAGCATGACAATATACCGAATTAAGTTGATTCATAGATACTCCCTTGTAGGCGAGGCCAAGGATATGTTCTATGCCATCCCCATTAGCGATGATTATGATATCTAACAATTGATGGCTTCATTAGTAGGGCATGGTGGAGTTAGCGGTTCTACGAAAATATATATTGAAATTCATGAAGTGAACCCATCATCGATAGCCCCTATCATAGTTGAGGATGATGTTAAATGGCACAATGATGATATTGGACTGCAAGTTGAAACCAGGGTGTTCGAATCCCAAGTGATCCTACCAAGGTACGTATGGAGCACCAGTTACATGTCCAATGAACCTAATGTCTTGATCACTAGCAAGTCAAATAGAGATACTGATGTAGAGAATGAATTGGCATTCACCAACATTGATGAATATTCCAATTATACAAATTGCAATGTAGACATTGGCTTGAGTGAACGTTGGTTGTAAGAAGTGGAAGAAGCACAACGGTCATGTAGACAAAACAATTAGAGGCATGTGTTATCAACATCTGTAGATGCGATCAGGATATCGGAACTTGTACCTTTCTACATGTTAAGTGTAGGGGATAGACTGGTTATTGATGATAGTACAAGTGGTAGTGAATGGACCTTTAGCAATGAATTGAAGATATGCATATGGTTTGAGAGTAAAAAACATCTACAGACAATTGTGAAGTTACATCATGTTATGAACCACCATGACATTATCGGGAAGGAGTCCGAATCGACGTTATGGTCTATTAGATGCATTAATTGGAAAAGGGTTGTAGGCAGAGACTCTAAGCTTGTAAGAAACAACATGCAGGATGCTTTATGATAACTAGGGATGTTAAAAAAGGCCACTCACTAGTTGTAACCTTGAAAGTTTCATGCTTATTATGATAAGGCTAAGACTATAAGCCCTCATACTAGAGCTTACTTTAGAAGCCTACATCTTAAAATATGGACACTGGCATATGACGATGGAGCTCAATTTGGTCATGTGACAACTAACATTGTAGAAAGTTATAGCAATGCTTTGCATGATGCTAGTAGCTTGCCTGTTGTTAGTAACTTGCTTATCATAGCACTACTTAAGAAAACTTTTTACAACTGTAACGACTGCTTCAATAAATGTAGAATTGAGTTAGCAGAGTAAATGGGCATTGGCAAAGTGTTGACCAAATTCGTGGAGAGAAAGTTTGACAAGTGGCGCAAAGTGGCCAGTAGTCAGTAGGTCATGATTTTTTTATTGTAATGAGTCGATATTCGAGGTCATAACAATGCCTAAACCAATAACGCACAAGCAAAAAGGAGAGAGTAGCCATAAAGTCCCCCTTAGGACTGTACATATACTTGCAACAAGTGGTAAACATTCAAAATTCTATGCTCACACGCTATAGTTGTTATGGGAAAAATGAGTATAAATTATGCTACCACATTAGGTATTGGTACATGATGCAAGATCAGCTACTTATATATATGTGTGTTCCTTCATGCCTTATGCTAGTAAGTCTAATTGGTCATATCTTGACATTCTTATGTGGCATCCAATTATAATATCAAGCAGGGTTAGGGATCCAGGTAGTCCACAAGAGAAATGATTCCAGAATGAGATGGACATCCAAGAGGGATTGTTAACTTACATTTGTGGACTATGTGATGGGAATGGACATAATAGGAGAAGATATCCATAGTGAAGAAGACAACCAATGTCAAGTGGATCCATCGGTAGTTTACTTATTAAATGTGAAAAAGCCTATGATAATATTTATTAATTATATATATGGTAGTGTATTTAAGAAATAGTTATTTTTTCTAAATTTTTGTTTTTATCATATAAGTTTTCTTGTAAGTTTATAGATTTCTTTCCTCTTTTGTAGTTGTAAGAGCAGATGGATTCAGGACCGGTAGATAGGTAACTGCTTCACTTATAGTCATCCCATAGATCTGAGCTAGTATGGTGTGGTCAAGTAAGTAATAGTAAATAGAAAACATATTTGCGATTTGTTCCATTTCCTATACTAATTGTAATAATATTTCTTCTTCCTTTGTTACAAGAAAACTACTGGCTCAAGTGCTGTAGATATAAAGCGATATTTAGGTGTCGGGATAACTAGGAGATCCCAATAGATCCATGTATGATCCTGTATCTAGAGTAGTTAAGCTTCATTGGTGTACACTAAGTTCCCTTCATACAATTAGATTGACACTTGATTACTACCCTGGTTGAGCAATGAAGGGAAGAGACACATACATTTCACTTCTATACTAATGAGATAACGGTGACGTTATAGGATATATCTTTAGTCATAGGTTTGCCAGCTGATGGCGATATAGTTACTGGAGTGATGGCTTCTACTAAGTAGGTCAAGATATGTCACCGTTTATTAGGAATTTGCTCACCAAAGAGCACTTTAAACAGTGCTAGATTAAAGTTGTCGTAGTTGAAAGACAACTTCACCAATTTGCCTTTTCATGTGGAGGAGGAGATAGTGTAGTGCTTCACAAGAGCACATATTATGCAATTAATCAAGGGTATGTTGTTCTCAGACAAGTCTAATAATGTCATACACTTTATGCTCCTCCTTTTCCTATCGAACTCGCCATGACCAAGCGAAATGTGTAGAGAGCAACTTGCTTAGCGTGGTTGTACTACTAGTTGTGTCTAGCTTTTAGAGCTGACGCAAGGTGTGAGCATGGGAGTATTTCCTACACATCACCCCCTTGCGTCACCAGATTATGACAACTATTGATGGTCGACCACTTATAAGTCGATGGGGGGTAGACTTTAATGTGACTGAGCTACTCACACATGTGGTTGGACAGTACAAAGATGCATTCAATTGCCGGCATCCGGAGCAGGTGCATATTTACTGAAATCGTTCCCCTTATTCATTTAGTAACTGTTGCTTTTTTCATCCTCATTATTGATCATCAATTTAGGTTGTTTAGATTCCATACAACCACAAAGATGTTGCTAGATTACCAACTTATTACTAGTATAGGAGTGACGTATGGCTAGTCCGTGTACCGCTTATATGTTTCCACATAGTGGAGATGCACTATCCCAATCGTGTGGCTTAACAGTTTGATGGGATGCAAGAGATCCCAGCTTACCCTGATACAGGACATACCTTACACAATATCAACCTAAGGAGCAGGAAGAAAATAAATTGGGCGACTCACCATGCAACTTAAATAGCAAAATGGGAGGATCATCGAAACCAGATAGCTTAGGTTCGATTACCGCCTATTGTACATCCCAACTACATCCCTTGGTATTAGCAAGTTACCCACATATATATCGGCCGGTTTGGGGCTTTTTGAATGTATATGGTATGTACAGTTGCTTTTTTGTTTACACTTTTATTTTTCAATTTATATGCAACTCAAATTTTTACGTTTGGAATACAGATAGACTTCATATATAAATTGTCACACATGTCATATAGGGACATATTATATGAGCAGCATCAAATAGATGACCTCATCTAGAGGATTATTAGGGTCCACTTAAGCGATCCAGTTCCACTCGGCCCAGATGTCGACGAAGGTGACTCCTCACCGGATGAGCCACAAAGAGGTAAAGGTCATGGGGTATGTGGTTGTTGTCAAGTTAGGGATTGAGGACATAAACAACCTGACATGGAGATTCACATAATGCTTCTCCTCTACACTCTTGCCGCTAGCATCTCTTGGACTACATGGATTTGAGTTCTACAGGCCATTCCTCAGGGAGACCTTCAACGATCCTATGTGTTACACCCCTGTTATTGGAAAGACCTCTACTAGTTAATTTCATACGCTCACCCCCTCTTACACCATTGAGGAGGCCGCTTAGAAATCCTCAGTACGACATAGGCAAGGGAGTCATCAGATGTACCCTTCTCCTGTCTTGATGCATAGATCGTTCTTGGGTGCTTACAACTAAAATGGTGGACAGATTACACAACTAGATGCAACTCAAATGGTTCAGCTATAAGATAACGTAGAACCTCAAGATGCTCGACCACTGCTTCAACGATGATGCCAACATCATTAGCTTTGTATGTTTCACTTTTGATTTACTTTCTTTATTTTCTAAACACTATTTAATTATTTCAACAATTTACTTACATTTCGTTTAATGGTTTCATTTTTTTATAATTTAAAGTTATTAATAGTTTTCAATATCAATTCAAAATGTATATCTGTACAGTATTGAAATTAGACAAAACTGAACATCTCATAAATAAATAATCGAATATAATTTAATTAATTGACTAAAAAAAATAACTATCTATTAAACATTATATTTCAAATACGTTTTCAACTAAAATCATACATGAGCTTCACTAAATTTAAGGTAATGCAATTTTCAATTGCAATCGTATATAGGCTTGATTAAATTTAAAGTGGAGGAGTAAACGAAAATGTAAAATACAAGTTTATTGGAATAATTTGTACAGAAATCGCCTTTTAAAGAAGTGATTTTAATTCGTACTAAAATCTCCTTTTTAAGAGGCTATTTTAAGTATGGTATTTTTGAAATTATTTTTTTAGATACCGTATTTTTACAACTTTTTTTTCTTTGCATTTTTTTTTTCCTTTTCCCATAGAGATGAAATATGATATTGATATAAAACAATAAACATGATATGAATAGATTGATTATGATCAAAACTATTTATTTATGCTCTATACTATTATGAATTTAATACGATATAAGATACAAAACTAATCCACTAACAGAAGCAACTTTAACAAAGAGATAGTCAAAGGGATTAAAAGTTGAAATGAAAATAGGACAATGGAATTCAACGATAAGAGCTATATATCATCTAAAATCGCGGTTCAAATTTAATCCGAGTGACACTAAATTAAATCACATGATTAGATTTCATTTACATTATTTTTTTTTTCTGCTCTCAATTTCTTCCACAGCGACCATTTTTCATGAATTTAGATCCACATAGTATACAATGGACTTCATGCATATGGAAGGATAGGCACACCGCCTACGTGATTACGTGACGGTATCACAGGACAACGGCTTTAGCAAGGGACATCTGCCTTGTCTCGTCACATGTACGAGGACACAGTCATAGTCTTTAAAGATAAGTGTCCATTTGCATAAATGGGGTTCTCTAAATTTATTTATCTCTTTTTAAATTTCCTAAATTTATGATTAATGATTAAAATTGTATAAAAATTTTTAATACTTTATAATATTATATTTATTTTAATCTCAATTATTGATTTTATGTAATAATATTATAATGGGAATAAATTTTAAAAAGTCTTAAAAAAATAAATTGAAAAGTCCAAATCGGTCCATTCACATGTGACTTTATGAGAAAGAGAGAGAGAGAGAGAGAGAGAGAGAGTAAGGGGTAAATAAGGGCATGTGGAATTCTGCACCAATCAAAGTAGGCGAAGCAATAAGCAAAGACACCGTGATAATTAGTAAATGAAAAGCGGAGAGCGAAAGATCACGGGGGAGCCTGCAATCTGTGCCTGTCTCCCTGTCGTCCCTGTTTCCCTAGTGTCTTAATCGGAGTACTTATTCTCACATACCATTTTTCTTTTCCGCCATCTTTCAAGAAAGAAAATTTTGAGGCTTAATTTCTTCGCATTTAATTCTCCCAATTCTCGAGAGCTCATCAGGATGATGATTCAAATATACAACATGATCAAGATCCTTGTAATAAACAGTATAAATACTAATCTTTTATCCATATGGATCATATTTGATTTTTTCTACTTTAACAACTACAATATGATATCGATGTAATTGAATATATATATATTTATATATACACATACATAAACCTAAGTATCAGGTCAAATTAATCCTAAATCATTAGTTCCAGGTTAATGTAAGGTGGAGCTAAGCCTAGCCCAGTTCGATTAAACTGGTGATTCAAGTGTTGATTCACTAGCCCTTAAATTATTTCCTTCTTTTGTTATAGTTAATTCCTTTTATATATTTTTTTTGTGCTCCTATAAATAATTTTCCGTCTTTTCTCGTACTTTTTTTTTTTCAGATTATTGTCACACTTTATGCATATATATATATATTATATGTACTAAAGCATAAATTATTCACCATTATTTTTTGTTTAAATTTTATTCTATTTTGAAATAATTAATTTGGATCATATAAGCTTGATGTTAGTTTAATATTAAAATAATAAGTAATGATAAGTAAAGCAAACGAAGTTACAAAGGATGAAAAATTCTCATTTGAATATCAGAAATGGGAATATGCATTGTATGAAAAAGAGTTGACGATGATTAATAGGAAAAATATGTATGTAATAATATAAATGAGATAATATATTGGGAAAGGGAAAAGTAGAAGAAAATGTTGAGAAAGAATTTTTATTTATTTATATAATATATATATATATATTATTGGGTTAAAACCAACCTAAACCAGCGATTCAACTTATTGGTTGAATGCTTAAGCCCTTGAGGACTAGCAGTTCTTAAGCTAGTTCAAGCCCACCTTAGGCTAGATTGGTTGAGTGGCTCCCTGAATTGGTCTTGAGTCAATTCACAGTTTGGAACTACTCTTTGTGTAGGTTTACACATACATTCATACATACAATCCGAATTGTAACAAGTTAATAATTGAAATTGACAGGAATCAAGGCTATAATCTCCTCTTTTTCAAGATCAATTTTTGTTATATGAGCATGCTCTCAAAGTTAACAAAAAGAAAAAAAAAAGGATTATTGAAATTAATTTCTATTAAATTCTATACTATAAAAAAAAGGAAAAAAATCAAACAAGATGTTATTTAGGATTACTAAGATAATGTTGAACCCCAAATATACTTAAAGAAAGGGACTAATTATCACTAGAGATATACATTATATATATGGTGTAATCATATTATATAATATAAAGTATATTATATTGGTAATTTCTTGAAAACTTTTAAAATTATATAGATATCTCTAATTTCTCTCTTTTTTTTTAAGTTGTATATTTGTACCCTTATAAAGTAACATTAAACCCCATAATAAATTTTAAAATATATAGGTACCTTAAATGTGTTTCATAATTGCATATATATCCCTTGAAATGTATGCCAGAAGGGTATAAATACACAATTTTTAAAAAATTTGGAGGTGTTAATGTAATTTTAAGAGTTTCCAAGGGTAGCAAATGTAATTTACCTATAATATAGAGCATTGTATATATTTTGTCATATTATAATATAATATCTTATTATAAATATAATATGCTAATAATAAGGTTTTTTTGTATGATATATATGGTATTTTAATATAACATTTTAATCTTGTATGATTAACATAATATTTACTACACACATACACATATATATATTGATAGCTAATTTTGGATGTGGATCTTAAGGCCAACCAAACGGAGCTTAATAGCCAATATGACTAAGCCTAGCGGCTTAAGGAATAAAAGCCTTGTCCATTAAACCCTACGGTCAACCCATGCAATGCTCTGCATCCAAGCTAAGCCTGACATAAAAAAACCACATGGGTAGGGACTCATTAAATGAGTAAGGATAATCATAAGACCAAGGATAATTATACTAATTATGTCTTGAATTTATTAAAAGATTACACTAATGATATAGTCTAAAAGTTAACAAATAAATTCCTAGGTGATAGACTATTAGCTAATTGGAACTTAGTAATTTGTCCATAAACACCCAAATCAACTTCATGTTCTAGGTTCCAACTTTTGCACTCTAATGCACTTTTTGCGTACTTTCTCACTTAGCGTTTCTATCACTACCATTTGCAACTAATTTAAATATCAGAATAGTTATGTTGGAGTAAACTTTGACACACATTATAGCCGTTTATCATTGTTGTACGTCACTTGAATTCCATTACCCTAGCTAGATGAAAATTCCAATATGTGTGTTTGTGTGTACAGATGTATATGATATAATTGTTATATCTTGACATAGCACAGTATATACTATTGTACAAGAATACCTGTTTATATTTAACAAAAGTTTTATTTATAATAGAAGAGTACTACAGTGGAGTTCAGCTTTATACTTGGTTATATAAAACAGTACATTTGTCAAACTTAACTAAACTTAAAACATAATACTTTTTTTTTTATTTCATATGTATAGATCCTTTATGAAACTAAGATCAAAATATAACAAGGCTTCTTCAAAAGTGGCTCACTTTATTTTATGTGCTCTCAAAAAACTTTTCCCTAATTAAGGTTGATGCCCAGTTGATTTTCTTAATAACCTAATGATACACAAGTATCCCTTTGGTTTTTTGTGAGCTAAGTAAGAGTGGATAAAATAAATCACAAAGTAAGCATAATACACATTCACAAATATTAGTACCATATTACATTTACTTTCATAGTTTGTATTGTCAAGACAAAATGTTTATGCATGGGATTCGTGCGATACTCATATACGTGGCATGCATCGGTATCGACATCCTATGCTCTTCCAATTACTTAATTGGTTAATTGACATACTCGGACATCTAGATACAACATCTAAGAATTAAGACAATAAGGAGCTGTCTAGGAGTAGGACCCCTAACTCAATAAAACAAAAACCAGTCTTTGTGGTTTGAAAATCCAATACATAATTGATTTAGTTGAGACTACACATTGTAGCCATAATAAGTTAAGTAGTACAATTTTATATGCTTAAAACCTAACTTAGCAGTATTTAAGCTTTCAGAAACTTGACTTGTAAGTCCTTTCATGCCACATCATGAATGCCATAAACAATACAATATCCTAGTGTCACGCCCCGAAGCGGCAGAGTCGTAACAGCCCCGCCGTGTAAACCACCCTAAGATAGAAGTTGGCTTTACAACCGCTATCTTAGACCTAATCTACACAAGGCGTCCACGACTAACCCGCTTTGAAGTAGACAATTTGTAATTTAAACAAATCATTTACCTAAGAAAGTGAGGAAATATATATATAATCACTATAATTCAGTTATTACATTAATTAGAAATGAAAAGTAAAACATGTGTTGATTCTTCAATGTTTTTCCTCACTCCCCAGGATCCAGCAGTTGCTAGCTTCAGAGTAGTTGTTGCCGCTTCTTAGCCAGCACCTGCACGACGTCTATAGGGATGTGAGCAACCACAGCTCAGTAAGTAGGGACGGAGGACTTAAAACTATATCATACACACAACAAGGTTTTCAATCATTTATTAGTTGCAATGCATGTGCAAGCAAATGCCATCGCACGACATTGTCCGGCCCGTCGTGAGATTAGAGAAATTGCGCCCGCTCTAATCCGGGTTGAGGAGTTACCGTTAATGCAACAGCTCACGACCAAACCCAGGCTTGTGTAATGGAGACCTTGCTCCTCCCGCGACTACCTTCGAACCACTGTCTTCATCCCCGCCGCGACCTCCTCTCCTGTCACTTAGTTCGACTGAGGATGAAGAAGGGACCATTTTGCAATCCTGCGCTATCCCTTCCGAAGGGGTCGGTATTTGGCCGGAGAGTCCTAAATCCCCTAACGGGTTGCCATGCATGTTCGATTATGATTACTGGTCGTATATTTGATTAAGTCCAATTTAGGGTGACCAATCAATACATACAATTCATACAGTATGTACCAGAGCAACAAACAAAATCATGGCATCACCCATAATCAAGCACATGCATACATTCAACTATCTAACAAGTACAACTAAGCATAATCTTAAGCCTCCAAAAAATACAGCAACGTATTAATCCCAACTTACCTCGACTCCTCGCTCGCTCACTCGAGGTCCGATTTGCTCAGGCCATCGCCGGTTATCCCTATAACACGAACGTGGTTTCAGCTTTTCATATAATTGTTATAGGTTCGTTTTATCCTATAATGCTTCTTGTTAGGTTTTGTTTAAGGTTTAATATGCCCAATTATCTAGGTATTAAGTCTTTTACAATTATTCTAGGGTTGGGGTTAGGTTCAGGTTCGGTTTTCGCATCGATTTCTAAACCAGGTTTTTAGTTCGATTTTTAAGTAGCGTTTTATATTCCAACCCTAGAAATTAGTTTCAACCCATAATGTGAAATTAATCACATTATTTCCCGATAACCTAAATACCATCATTACCCTTTGTCAGTGTTTATTTTACTCGATACACTTAAATCCATATCAGTGTACCGAATTCACTCCTAATGTGACAAATTTTTACATTTTTCATATAATTCCATAAATTCAAGTTTCCTATCAGATTTATTGTGCATTTTTATTATTCTCAAAATATCAATTTTTATTATAATATTTTCTATTTATTATATTTTCAATAATTACACATTATGCATTATTGCATATTATGCACATAATGCATTTCTAATATTTCTATTACCCTAATTACCATCTCTAAACACCAATTATTATTTCAAAATATCTAAATTCATCCTAGATCAGGTTTTACACCTAATTATTCTAATTTACAAAATTAACTCATAATTTACTATGTTTTTCTATTACTAATTTACTACGTAATTAACCTAATAATTACATCTAACACCCTAAATGCTATAAGTATCATACTCCATCAGATCTTAACATCCTAAAACATGTAATTATTCACTAAATCAGAAATTAATCATTTAATTACATAATTAACCCTAAATTACCCATTTTATGCCTCTTTTTAGAGCCTAAAAATTATCTAAAAATTTCGAAAATAAATTTTTGAAAAAGGGCTTCATAGCACTGTTCTATGTCACATGAGTATCCTACAGAAAAATTTTGAGCCCCAAACTACATCCCTAAGCCTATTTAATTTCCGGTTTAATCATGCTCGGTTTTGCACAATTTCTTAGGGACCATATACTACGGAACATAATTTCATCAAAATAATATTTTTCCTACAAACTACATACAAAAATATCTCAGAATAACAAAATTCATAATTTTCTAATTATAATTACTATTTTTACAAATTTTCACAAAATCGGGCTAGAAATCAGACTCACCGATTTGGGTGGCTCCGGCCACCGCGGGCCGCCGTGGCCTTGTCGGCCGGCCTGGGCGCTGCCACCACCGTGTGGTGGTGGTGGCCGTCCGCTTCCAGCTGCTCGTCTGGTGGAGGTTCCCTTTAGAAGCCCTAATTGCACAGATTTTTCTAATTTTTTTTCCAAACCGAATTTTTCTCTCAATTTTCGACTCTCCCTAATTTTATTTGATTCCCAACTGTCCAAATGAGTTCCTGGATTTTTCCTGCTATTTATAGGGCTTTAGTGTAATTATTGTGCATTAAATTAGATAAGACAATTACTTTATCCCTTACATTTTGGCTTTTGTGTTGCTTAATTCTTATTGGTTAATTTTTCTTTTCCTTATCCTGACATGCCACGACCAAGTTTACATCATTCCACACCCTTCTGATTTTTTTCTGATTTTTCCTCAATTATTTTATAATTTTCTTTAATTATTTGCTTAGTTTTCGGCCAATTTTAGTAATTACGCGTATTTTTATCTACACGTAAATACATGTGGGGTAGACGTGAACATTCCTAAATATTATTTTGGTCATTCTAAAATTTTTAGTATACATATAATCTATCTCTAATAATTTATTAGTTATTATATTACACTTTTTGCCTTTTTGGTAATTAGTAGTTATTATGCTTAAAATTTGAAAATTTTATAGTCTCCTATTTTAGTACTTATTTTCTTAAATTTAAGTTTATGGGGTCATTTTTACTAATATTCTTCTCAATAGTTTATAATTTGGGTTTGATCGGATCTTTTAACCGATCGCCCTAAACCTTGGGTTCTAAGTTCAATCTTACGGTTACTTGGCTGAACTTTGAGGCTTAACTTTGGGGCTTACACCTAGTATCAAGCACGAATCTCAAGTTTCACATCATAACAATTCAACTATCTCAACTTCAGTTTTGTTTCTCAACTTTATAATACATTTCTTCATGTAAGGTTCACTTAGGTGAGCACCTTGAAGGACCGATTAGTTTTCGAGTTTCTCAAGCAGAAATATGCATTGACAAATCAATCATACATGAAGAAACACTTCATTCAATTAATGCACATTCAATAAAAACCATGTATCTAATTAATTCAACACATCATTACAATTTATGTCACAACTAACTCCAAGTCAAGTAGACATAAGTCTACTTACACAAAAATAGAAATATCCGCTTACCTCAGCTTAATAGTAGCATAAAATCCTAAACTTCATGATATAATCCTTCCTAATTTATCACACCTAGGAAAATACACATAGACCCTAAGTCAATTAAGGGTTGAAACCAAACTCTTATAAGCTTTTACTATTACGTTTCTAAGCTTATTCTAATCGTATTTTATTTATTTCTTATTTGATTTTAATAAATTTTATATCATCACGATTGTTATTTTGAATACTATTAGAATATCTTAAGAAACAAAACTAATCAATATTGTGACAAGTCCAAAAATACCCTTTCTCACTATCAACTCAACCATATGTTATCGTAATTTTAGGCTTTAATTCTATACTAGAAGTCCTAAAAATTATATTTTTCAACCATGGTCAATATTAATTATATGTCATAGTTACCAATCTTACATTATCTAACAAACACTTTAATAGTATTATTTACTATTTCACATATTAGGCTAATATATAAGTTTATACTAGGAAAATGTATAATAAATAGTATACGAGCAGATTAATTACACAAAAAAATACTATGAACTAAAATATATATATATAGTTTAGATATTGACCATCAATTGTACTAAATTAGTTTATTGCCTATATTTTTAAAAATAACGTTTTAGCACAAAATTAGTGAAAATTAAGCAAATAAGTGAATTTAATTGTAAGATAAAAATCAAGTGTTCTAGACATCATTATAAAATTCTAGAAGTTAGAATACATAGGGCTCATAAATTGATTTTGTCACAAACTAATTATTCTAACAAAACAGCAAAATTACTAATTTTATCCAAAATAATTATAATAAATAGTAAACTTGCTTATTTTCAAGAATTCTTGTTATTGCAATTAAATATATATATTAAACATATTATGCACAAAAATTCAGCTCAAAAGGATATTATTTACTATTTAAAAAATTTAATTTAATTTTCACTCAAATAGGACAATTTCTTAGGCTTCCTATATTTTCACTAATTATTTAATTAAAATAAAATTATCACATTAATTTCCACATAAAATAATCTTAGAAAAATAAATTTCATAATTAACTAATAGTATTTAATAGTTTTAGAAAATTAAGAAAAATTCGATTATAAAATTAGTTCATCTGAATCGGCTATCTTTGGCTACCTTCTAATCGTCCAGCCTTATCAGAACAATTGGCCACAGTACCCTCTCTTCAACGCCAAATGGGCACCACATCCTATTGATCTGACCTAGACCAGATGCATGCTCTGTTTTTATTTTATTTTTCCTTTTATTTTGCAATTTTTTCTAAATTTTTACTATTCGAATTTGGTTTGCTAAAATGTCTAATATCTTGTATAGAGGGTCTATTTATTGATTTTAGGTTAAATAAGTTGATGAATCATCATGCTATGTGTTATTTTCCTAGCTTATGTGTGATTTTTAGGTTAATTCAACTTGCTAGGTATTATTTTCTCATGTTTTAGCTTTTGACTCATCATTTCTAATTAATTCTAAGCTACAACATCATTTGATGACTCATTCATTCATTTGTTTAATTAATTTTCCATTATTTTATACTGATTTACCCTATTATTATTATTATTATTATTATGTATTTAATACACATTCTATATTAATATATGTATATTACATATAATTCAACTTCATTTATTATTTTTAAAAGTTAAATAACTTATTTCTAATTTCTCGCTATATTTTAAAACTCGAATTTTACATTTTTGATAATTATTGGCTTTATCGATAAATTGATTTTTTTTTTAAATTAATCCTTTTATATAGCTTATTTTGGGAAATTGACTTTACTGGAATACTTTATCTAACTTTTCTAGACTTACTATGAAGTTTGAACTAAAATGGATAATATAGCCCATTGTCCTAAATTTAGGGACTTAAATCCTAAGATTATCATATGGACTTAAGACCTTAAGGTATTACATTCTACCCTTTTACAAAAAGTTTTGTCCTCAAAACTTAATTGCAAGTCGAAAAATATAAGTTCTTAACTTTATTCTAGGAAAAAAAAATAATCGATGACATCATTACTAACCTTGTGTCAACAGTTTAGGATACTGAGCTTTCATTAACCTGACAAGTTCCCATATAGCTTCCTCAGTGGTATGTCGACTCCATAAGACTTTCATATACTTAATGTCTCGGTTTCTCAATCTTTGAACCTTAGTATCTAAAATATGAATTGGATACTCTACATACGTAAGGTCTCCCTTTAATTCTACTAGAGGTACATCCAATATCTTTGTGGGATCACCAACAAATTTCCTTAAAGTTGAGATATGAAATACATTATAAACTCTTGCCATCTCATTTGGTAATTTAAGTTTATAAATAGCTTTCCTAATCCTTTTCTTAGTTTAATATAGTCTAACATACTAAGGACTTAACTTTCCCTTAATACCGAATCGCCTTACACCCTTCATTGATGATATCTTCAAAAATACCCACTTGCTTACTTGGAATTATAATGACGTCTTTCTAACAATTATATAACTTTTTTGACTGCTCTAGGTAGTTTGTATTTGTCTTCTTATTATTTGTACCTTCTCCTTAAGATCTTATAACATTGACAGTTCAATGACTTATTTGTTCCCTACTTCATCCTAATACATAGGGGATCTACATTTATGTTCATATATTGCTTCATATGGAGCCATTTGGATGGTACTATGATAGTTGTTATTATAAGCGAATTCTACCAATGGCAAATGATCATCCTAACTACCTCCAAAATCCATCACACATGCCCTCAGCATATCCTCTAGAGTTTAGATTGTTCGCTCCAATTATCCATCACTTTAGAGATAATAAATAGTACTAATGTTCAACTTAGTTCCCATTTCTGCTTATAAGGATTGGCAAAATTGAGACATAAAATGAGAATCACAATTAGTTATTGTCGACAGCGGAACACTACGTAAATGAATTAACTCTTTGACATAAACTTTTACTAGTTAAGAGAAAGTCGTCATTGCCTTACGACTAGAAAATGTGTCGATTTTGTGAGCCTATCTATTATAATTCATATCATATCATGTTGTCTCTTTTTCCTTGATAAACTACTTACAAAATCCATTGTTATATGCTCTCATTTCCAGTTAGGTATAGGTAAAAGTTATAATAATCATCCTAGTCTTTGATGCTTAGACTTCACCTTCTGGCAGGTCATACAATGCGATATAATCTATGCTAGATCTCCTTTCATCACTATCCACCAAAACTTTTGCTTCAAGTTCTTGTACATCTTATTATTCCTAGGATGTAGGGAATATCTCGCACTATGTGCTTCATCCAATATCACCTCTTTTGCTTTTGAATCCTTTGGTACACAAAGTCTTTCTTTAAATCTTAACATTCTTGCATTATCAATTCTAAAGTTAGGGTGTTGCTTAAGATCATTTTTTATCCTTTGTAGCTTTACTTGTCCCTTCTGAGCTTCCTTGATGCTCTTAAGTAATGTAGGTTCTATCCTTGGATTAGCCAACATACTGCTTTCTTTTATTATTACAACTTCCAAATTCAATTTCTCCATTTCTTTGATCAATTCTTATTAATCCGTAATGAGTGCAGCGACATTACTAAGCTTCTTTCTACTTAATGCATTGACCACTGCATTAGCTTTCCTAAGGTGATAACGAATCGTAAGATCATAATCTATTAGTAATTCTAACCATCTTTTTTGCCTCAAATTCAATTCCTTTTGTGTGAAAATATATTTTAAACTTTTGTGATTTGTATATACCTTACATTTCTCCCTATATAGATAATGCATCTAAATTTTCAAAGCAAATATTATAGTTGTGAGCTCCAAATCATGAGTCAGGTAGTTTCGCTTGTGTAGTTTGAGTTTTCTTGAAGTGTAAGCAATCACCTTATCATTTTGCATTAACATGCATCTCAATCCACTTTTAGAAGCATCACAATAGATTGCATACACTCTAAATCCATCCGATACTATTAACACTGAGGCGATTACCAAACTTCTTTTAAGCTCCTAGAAACTCTTTTCACTCTTTTCATTCCATTAAAATCTAATGCCTTTTCGTGTTAATTGGGTCAACAACATAGCTATTTTAGAGAGATCTTGTACAAATCTCCTATAATAACCAGTCATTCCTAAGAAACTCCCTACTTCTATTACAGTGGTTGACCTTGTCCATTTTGTAACTACTTGCACTTTTGCAGGGTTAATTGCTATTTCTACACCAGATATTATATGTCTAAGAAACCTTACTTAATCTAACCAAAACTCAAACTTCTTTAGCTTTGCATAAAGTTTGTTGTCTTTAAGAGTCTAAAGCACAATCTTTAGGTGTTTCACATGTTCCTCCTTACTCCTTGAGTATATTAAGATATCATTGGCAAAGACAACTACAAACTCATATAAGTACTTTTTAAAGACATGATTCATCATATCCATGAATGCAACAGGAGCATTCGTTAACCCAAATGGCATCACTAAAAATTCATAATGCTCGTGCCTAGTCCTAAAGGCATTCTTATGTACATCTTCTTCTTTAATTTTCAATTGATGATAACTGGATTGTAAATCCATTTTTAAGAATGCTACAGATCCCTTCAGTTGATCGAATAAGTCATCAATCTTAGGAAGTGGTATTTGTTCTTTATTGTTACTTTGTTTAATTCTTGATAATCTACACACAATTAGAGACTTCCATCTTTCTTCCTAACAAATAGCACTGGTGCGTCTTACGGTAATGTACTCAGCCTTATGAATCCCTTATCGAGTAGTTCTTGTAGTTGCTTCTTTATTTCCACCAATTCTATAGGAACCATTCGATAGGGTATCTTAGAGATAAGTACAGTAACTATTATAAGATCTATGGTAAATTCGATTTCCCTATCTGGCAGTAGTTTAGGCAAATCCTTAGAAAAAACCTCAGCATATTCAAACATTACTAGTGTATCTTCTAATCTTACTTCTTAAACTTGGGTATCTACTACTGAAGCTAGAAATCCTATGTTACCATTTCTTACTAACTTCCAAGCTTTACTTATTGAGACTCTTTGATGGGTTTACTTTCTAGAGCTTCCTTTAAAGTGAAATTGCTCTCCATCAAGTTTCTTAAATATTACCATCTTTCCTTCATAGTCCATATTCACTTAGTGTTCAATTAGCCAATCTATCCCCAATATAGCATCGAATCCTTTCATATCCAATACCACTAATTTCGTAGGCAATTTATATAGATCTATACATACATTACCTCCTTTAAACTTTTACTACATAACTTGTTCTCCTCTAAACATAATCGTCACTATCAAATCATACCTTAGAGTCTCTATTGGGAGTCTATTCCTATTAACATAGTCTTTGGATACATATGAATGTGTTGCTCCTATATTGAACAATGTATAATCATAGTTACCTTCTAAGCAAACCAATCATAAAATAACAATCACAATTATATCATTACTTTAGGGTATAAAATTCAAGTTAACATACATCATATTATCATATAAAGGAATCTAAAAACCATGATGTTCGGGACTCATACTTGCAACTATATTGTCATCCCTACCTTCCTTATCCTAGATTACATAGACCCTTCCTTGAACTCTAGGTCAGCTCTAGCCTCTCCTAGTCGGTTATTTCTATTGGTGGGTCTTGGCCTATTAGCTTATGTTTGGTTTGGTCCTACCTACTAATTTGCAATACATTGACTATTATTATGTCTTGTTTGACAACATTTATAATAGTATATACTTCTAGGGTTTGGCTTCTAACATTGCCTAACCACATGCCCAACTTCTCTACACCTTAAACATTTACCTTGTAATTCTCAACATTGCATAGCTTGATGCCTACCATTACATTTCCAGCAATGTGGAATGGTTCCACCTAGCTTCTGATTCTTGTTAGAGGGTTGATAAGCCCTTTTCCTTTAATCATTTTATGGCTATGCTAGAACTCTCCATAAATTTCCTTTTCTTACTTTCCACTTCTTTAGCTGTCCTTCATAAGTCATGTGCTTGCTTAATCAGATGAGTCTTGTTGATAATATTAGCATATTGCATCAGCCTTGTCCTTATAACTTAGCTTGAAAATAAGATCAAGTCCAGCCTTAAACCAACCAACCTTAGTAAGTTCATTATTCTGTACCACTTCTAGAGCAAACTTCAACAACCTATTAAACTCCCATTCATATTCTTCAATAGTCTTACCTACTTGCCTCAACTTATAATATTCTTCACACATTTAGGGAAATATTGCTCCAAAAATGCATCCTTAAAGGCATTCCAACCTATAAGCTTTGCCATTGTCCGTTTCTTACTTCTCCACCAATTAGTCGCATGTCTATCTAATAAAATAGCAACAATCCTTACCCTCTTATTATCTTCAACCTCGTGCACTTTAAAGGCTTTTTCTAATGAATCGATCCATTCTTCCATAACTAAAGGGTTAATTTTTGTCTCGTAAAATAGCTTCACTATACGTTGCATCTAAGCTAACTTATCCCCATTCGCTCTACCAGCCCCAGCTAAAGCAGTTACAAGTTGCTATACCACATCCATTACTTTTATAGGTAGAGCTTGATTTGGTTGAGGTTATTTTCCTCCCTAATCTATCTCCTAGGAGCAGTTGATGAAGCAGGATCTCCACTTGCACGTGTTTGTACCATTTTCTGAATAGCAACAAACACAATAAACATGATTAATTTTCCTATATTGGTCATTACTAATAAAGTTAAGTTCTTATTATTCTTAGCTACCTCACACACCTTATGTGCATCTAATACTATGGTCTATAATTTATGCTTTGATGCTACCAAAAGGATGTTACATCATATCTCGTTATAAAACATGACGTACCATCACATAGGAATAGTTGTTTATATTTAACAAAAGTTTTGTTAAAGAGTACTGTAATGAAGTTCAACTTTACAATTAGTAATACAAAAGAGTACATCCTTCAAACTTAACAAAACCTAAAACACAGTACTTTTTTTTTTTTTAATTTCGTATGTACAGATCCTTCATAAAACTAAGATCAAAATATAGCAAGACTTCTTTAAAAGTGGTTGACTTCGTTTTACACGCTCTCAAAAAACTTTTCCCCAATTGATGTTGATGCCTAATCAATTCTCTTCATAACCTAAGGATACACAAGTATCCCCTCAGGTCTTTTTGAGTTAAGTGAGAGTGGATAAAATAAAGCATAGAACAAGTATAACATACATTCACAAAGATTAGTACCATGGATCATTTAATTTCATAATTCGAGTTATCAAGATAAACTTTTTATGTAGGGAATTCGTGCCCTACTCATGCACATGACATGTATTGGTATCAATATCCTTTGCTCTTCCAATTACTCATCCAATTAGTTGATATACTCGGGCAACAGGATACAACGTCCAGGAACCTAAGGCAATAAGAAGCTGCTTAGGAGTAGGACCCCCAACTCAATAAACCAAAAACTACCCATTGTAGTATGAAAATCTAGCATATAGTCGATCTACCTAAAACCACACATTGTGGTTAGAATAAGTTGAGTAATGCAATTCTATATGCTCAAAACCCAGCTTAACAATGTTTAAGCTTTCAGAAACTTGACCTGTAGGTCCTTTCTTACCATGCCATGAATGTAGTAAATAATACAATATCCCATCATCAAGCACGAATCTCGAGTTCCACATCATAACAATTTGATTATCTCAACTTCAACTTTATTTCTTAACTTTATAATACATTCCTTCATGTAGAGTTCAATTAGGTGAACACCTTGAAGAATCGATCAGTTTTTGACTTTCCCAACTAGAAATACACATTGACACATTAGTCATACATGAATAAACACTTCATTCAGTCAATGTACATTCAATAGAACCATGTATCTAATCAATTCAACACATCATTACAGTTTATGACACAATTGACTCCAAGTTAAGTAGATATAGGTCTACTCGCACAAAAATAGAAATATCTACTTACATAGGCTTGATAGTAGTGTAAAATCCTAAGCCTTATGATGTAATCCTTCCTCACTTATCATACCTCGGAAAATATGCATAGACCCCAAGTCAACTATGGGTCGAAACCAAACTCTTACAAGCTTTTACTATTGCGTTTCCTAGCTTATTCCAATCGTATCTTATTCATTTCTCATCTAATTTTAATAAACATTATATAGTCAAGATCATTATTTTGAGTACTATTAGAATATCTTAAGAAAGAAAACTAATCAATATTGTGACAAGCCCCAAAATATTCTTTCTCACTATTAACTTGATTGGATGTTATCGTAACTTTGAAATTGACGCAAGTGGGCTTTAATTCTAAACTAGAAGTCTTAAAAATTATACTTTTCAACCATGCTCAATATCAAGTACATGTCATAGTTACCAATCTTACATTATCTAACGAACACTTTAATAATATTATTCACTATTTCGCATATTAGATTAATATATAGGTTTATATTAGGAAAATACATAATAAATAGTATACGGGCCCAATTAATTATACGAAAAATACTTTGAACTCAAAAAAATATATAGTTTAAATATTGACCATCAATTTTACTAAATTAGTTTATCGCCTATATTTTTGAAAATAGCATTTTAGCTCAAAATTACTGAAAATTAAGCAAATAAGTAAATTTAATTATAAGATAAAAATCAAGTATTCTGAACATCATTATAAACTTCCAGAAGTCAGAATACATAGAGCTCATGTATTGATTTTGTCATAAAACTAATTATTTTAACAAAGCAGTAAAATTGCCAATTTTATCCAAAATAATTATAATAAATAGTAAACTTACTTATTTTCCAAAATTCTTGTTTTTGCAATTAAATATATATATTAAACATATTATGTAAAAAAATTCAGCTCAAAAGGATATTATTTAATATTTCAAAAAATTGATTTAATTTTTACTCAAATAAGGCAATTTCTTAAGTACCCTATATTTTTACTAATTATTTAATTAAAATAAAATTACTGCATTAATTTATACATAAAATAATCTAAAAAAAAAATTTCATAATTAAATAATACTATTTAATACTTTAAGAAAATTAAGAAAGATTGGTTTACTTAGGTTGAAAAATTAGTTTACCTGATCTGGTTGCCTCTGGCCACCCTTCAGCCGCCTCCGACCACCCTTTGGCTGCCTAACCTTGTTAGAACAATTGGCCACACCACCCTTTATTTAACCCCAAATAGCTACCACAACAAGACATCAACACCCTATTAAACTGGCTTAGACTAAATTTATGCTCTATTTTTGTTCTATTTTTCTTTTTCTTTTTTAATTTTTTTTAAATTTTTCCTATCCCAACTTGGTTTGCTAAAATGTTTGAAATCTAGTATTGAGGGTTTATTTATAGATTTTAAGTTAAATGAGTTGATGAATCATCATGCCATATGTCATTTTCCTAGCTTAGGTGTCATTTTTAAGTTAATTCAACATGTTAGGTATCATTTTCTAGTGTTTTGGCTTTTGACTTATTATTTCTAATTAATCCTAGGTTGTCACATCATTTGATGACTTATCTATTCATTTTTTTTATTAATTTTTCATTATTTTATAGTAATTTACTCTATTTTTACAATTTATTATTATATGTATGTATTTAATACATATAATACATATTCTATGTTAATACATATATATTACATATAATTCAACTTTATTTATTATTTTTGAAAGTTAAATGTTTTATCTTTAATATCTCGCTATATTTTAAAGTTTAAATTTTATATTTTCGATAATTATTGGCTTTATCGATAAATTGACATTTTTCTTAAATTAATCCTTTTATATAGTTTATTTTGAGAAATTAACTTTACTAAAATATTTGGTCTAACTTTTCTAAACTTACTATGAAGTTTGAAATAAAATGAAAAACATAGCCTAATGCCCTAAATTTAAGAGTTCGAATCCTAGAGTTATCATATTGGCTCAAAACCTTAGGGTACTACAATAATATTATAATTCTATATAGTAATATTGTCTTAGATATGTGTATCTATACATCTATCCATCTATAATAGTAATTATTGCCATGTATATATCAGCCAAATATATTATTAAGATATTTATATAACATATTGATATAATGTTTACAATCATGCATACCCATCATAATATATAGTAGATACACATACACACACACACACACACACACATATATATATATATATATATGTAAGTACATATGTGTTAGCATATACATATATAAATACAATATTGTGTATGAGTTGTTATGTCATAATATAATTTGTCATATTGTTATATATGTTTGAATGATATAGGCATTAGGAATTAATTATCGGTTAGTTGCATAAAGAATTAAACCTAATTTTGGCTCTATTGGAGTGGTAACACCATGATGACAATGGTGTATTGTGAGCACGGTAGTTAATACAACAGTGTACTATAACTAAGTAAAGGTAGTTGTTAACGAATAACATAAATGAAGATGACAAAATGTAAAAGAAAAGGGGTTTTATTTCAATGGTAGCTAATTTTGCCATTAGTGACTTTAATGAGGGTATAGTTGTGATGTTAATAAAACTTTTGATTTCTTATGAAGAGGAAAGAAAAGATACCATCTCAAATGGTGAATAGAAAAATTATTGGGAATAAAAATTTTCAAATTAAACTTTAAGTAAACAAGAAAGCAAAGCTTATTTCATAAATAATTAATTTGTTTTTGTTTTATTACTTTTATATAAATGTATTGTAAGATTTAAAAAAGGATCTTTATATGAGTAGAGGTTACAACTTGAATGATAATGAACTTGGATTAAGGAACTCCACTAGTAAACCCTGTAGATAGATCATATGAGAGGCTTCAACTAAATACCAATAAAAATTCATATGAATGTTTAGGATTTTCATACGGTTAGGACCATGAGTTTTTGTACTTTAAGAACCTAAATTTTCCTTGTTTGTAAATGGGATAAGAGCCTGTGTCATAGGGAACATATTTATCAATTGCATGGGGACAATAATGGATTCCTATATTAAGATTGCTTAGGCATCTCTTTAGTAAACTTGACTATTTAATTGGTACTCTAAGTGCAAGCTAAATTCGATGAATGCTTAACCTCAAATGGAGTACATGTCTTCATCTTTTTTTTTTTTTTTGTTACCAAACATAAAGTATAATACGGTGAATGATATGAATCAATCACCTAGACCGATCATACATAGCTAAGTTATAGGACTCTAAGGACTTGCTCAGAGGATGCTAACTTTAGGCCATAGCTAAGACGGGGATTCTTATCCCGAGCTAGTCTCTTGTCAACCTAACTATCAGATCCTTACTTGTGTAAGATTTGCCCTTGATCAGTAGCGATGCTTTATCCTAGAAGATTGCTCAAAAATAGCTAAGGTTTGCTCTCGATTCGATTGTAGACATCCGACCTCAAATCATGCTGACCTCTCTTCAGAAGAAATGATTAGACCTCGACCTATTCCAAATTAGGTTAGCCCCTAACTGCAAGCATTACTCTATTTCCACCTACCTTATATCATATTTCTCTCATCCAAGCACAATCAATATGTGTCTTCTGACACAATATTCCAGAATGATTTTTTCTTTTCTATACTAAATATTCTTTGCCTCTTTTACCCCTTTTAGCATGTTTTATATAATCTAATTGTAGAATACCCTTTAGTCTTTTCATACATGTAAAAAACTTTAGTAGATAGGTATATAAACCCCCACTTTTATGTATGTAGACAATCAACTAGTCAATACAAAATTATTTACATTAAGCAACTTTATTGTTCTCATTATCTTTCAACTCTTATCTATTTCCTTTAATAAGGAATAGTAGAGCGACGGTTTAGTATGGACTGATGTGTCATATCTAGTAGATTATAGGCCGAGTAAAATCTAGTGGTGCGTCATATCCATTTGGTAGCTGCTCGAACTTTGCTAGCTTTTTCCTTATTTGTTTTTTGTTTGCTTCGTTCTGATGCTTCTCTATGTATTTGACCCTGGAGGCACTAAATATTCAAAGATCTTATAAAAATATGCAATTATTAAATGAGAACTTGGAGATCTTATAAAAAGCTAAGTAAACATATTCAAAGAAGTTAGGAGTCGCACCTTTTTTAGGTAAGAGCTAGGAGCTGTATGCTACTTCATGTATATTATCTATTCCTATGTTATGTCTATGGTTAAGTAATGATTAGTATTCTTATTATCTACAATAGTTATCTATGTGAAGGAAATAGTAAAGTTTGTATAGAGTGTTGTATTACTTATTTATTTTACTTTGAGATGGTAATCTACTGTTTACGTATACTTGCTTAGCTAGCACGGTTAGTTAAGTGGTTAGACTTAGTATAAATACTATATGTGTTGACTGATCAATTATAGAAAGTTTTGTTATTTCATTTTCTTCTCTCAACTGTTATCAAATAGAATTGTTTCTCTCCATAGATGACACATTGCAGAGTTACATGCTGCAACTAGTTTGATCAATTATAGTTGCTGTAAGTTCTCATGGTATTAGAGTACAAGGTAATAATCCTATCACTTTACTCCATTACAGCCTTTGTAGTTATATGAGAATTCTTCGATTTAGTTGTAGTACATGATGAATCCAAAAGTAGTTTAATTTGATCTATCTATTATGGATCCTTGGCACATTTCTAGATCTGATAATCTAAGAATGTCAATTGGAAACATCATGTTTATTGGATCTAATTTCATGTTGTGGATCTGATCCATTCATATGGCTTTAGGAGCCAAATTAAAGTTAGGGTTTATTGATGGGAAAATCTCTAAACCTAAGGTGAATACTATTGATTTTATGAGATGGATTATGTCAGATTATCTAGTAAGGTGTTGGTTTCTTAACTCAATGAGTAATGACATTACATAGAGCTTTATACATTATATATACTCAATCTTCGACTGAACTTTGGAAAAAGATATGTGATCAGTATAGACAGGTAAATGGACCATTAAATTTTTCAACTTCAGCATGAGATCTCTAATGTTCGATAAGGAAATTTAATAGTGACAAAGTATTACAATACACTCAAAAGGCTATGGGAAGAATTGCAGGCTTTGCATCCATATCCAAGTTGCTCATGTGGTACATTAGAGTATTGTACTTGTAATTTGAAAGATAGATTAATAGAATATGAATCTGGAGGAAAGTTAATTCAATTCCTTGGTTTTTTTTTTTTTTATGTCTATAAATTGGTACAGAATCAAATGTTGTCTACCAATCCTTTGCCTACTATTTCTCATACTTTTTACTTTGTCTGTTAAGCAGAAAAATAGAGGCAAATTTCAAGTATTTTCTCAGTTGACAATTATGCTACAGCCTTTTTAGCCAATGAAATATAAATAGCAAAGACAAAAAGGATGCTAAATGTGGTAAACAAAAAATGCAAACACTGTCATTTGAATGGTCACTCAATTGAGTCATGTTTTGAAATAATAGGATACTCGAAGTGGTATAAAGGTAGCAGAAATAAAAGAGTTGTTATAGATTGCTAGACTAATGGCAATGTGTTGTATGATACATCTCTTGATTATACATTAGATACCACCAATGCTTCTGTTTTAGATGCACATGTATTAAAAGCAATTTGTCATGAAGTAATGAGGATGATGAAAGGTAAAAATGTTTTGGAGGCTTATGATAGTGGCATTGTGACATCAATTGACTATGTAGGTATGCTTTAATCCTTAGCTCATCTAGCTGTTGTTAATAAAAGAAAGGATCTTTAGATAGTAGACACAGGGTTAAGTGACCACATGACCCCATTTAAGGACCTCATGTTCAACAAACAACACATAAATGAACCTATAATCATTACTTTACCTGGAGGAACAAAGAAAGAAATGTATGTAATAGGATCCATTCAATTGCATGAGAACATAATTCTTCATAATGTCTTATTGGTACCTGATTTTAAACATAGTTTGTTGTCAATTCAAATGCTTCTTGCTGATTAGTCTCTTGTATTCATTCTTAACACACATTTATGTTCTTTTCAAGACCCGAGAATTGAGTTTACTTTCCTTACAATAGAAGCTTATCATGGTCTATATGTTCTACATAGTCTTATTATTTCATGTAATAGTTTTGTTGCAAATGTTCATTTTCAATGTAATTTTCATAATAGTACTACTTCTTCTAGTTGTTCAGAGTTGATTTTACTTCACAATAGACTTATATATACTTCATTATCCAAGTTAGAACGTGTTCCTTACTGTAAACATTTCAAATTAAAAATATTTCTTTGTGACACCTACCATTTAGCTAAGAGTCGACTTCCTTTTTTTAGAAGTGAATTTGTCTTTAACTTTGCCTTTGAATTGTTGCATATGGATTTATGGGAGACCTATCATGAGCCTTATTGAATAGGGGAGCAATATTTTATGACTATTGTGGATGATTTTTCAAGAGAAACATGAACCTATTTACTTAAACACAAGACCTAAACACTTTCTACATTACAAACTTTTATTCATTATGTTCAAAATCACTTTTCCATTACACAGAAACACATTCGTATAAATAATGACACTAAATTTTTTTTCTTAATTTGTTCTCAATTGTTTGCTGCACATGGTATTCAATACCAAAGAACTATTCCTTTTACACTATAGCAAAATGGCAAAGTGGAAAGGAAACACCGTCATTTACTTAACATGGCAGGAGCTTTAAGACTACATGTTGGTTTGCCAAAACATTTTTGGGGAGATTACATCTTAATAGCCACATGCTTAATTAATCGAATGCCAATAAGTACCATACAATGGCAGACTCCTTATTAGAAGTTATTTAGTCAAGAACCCTCATATTCTCACTTTTGTATCATGGGTTGTCTTTGCTATTGTGTTGATATACATGTTCATAAGGATAAATTTGAACCTAGGGGCATTTGTTGTGCTTTTCTTAGCTATGCTCAAAGTCATAAAGGGTACATAGTGTATTATGTAGCTAAGAACAGGGCATTTATTAGTAGAGATGTGACCTTTTATGATGAGTGTTTTACCTTTAAGGATAGGCATATCTTTGATGATTCAAATTCACTTCAATTTACTTCTTTTGTTTTTCAACTTATTTTTTTATCTGGTATACCACATACACAAGCTTCTTCTTTACCTGCTCCTAACTTTCCTTCTAATAATGCTTTAACACATTCTACTATTCCTGCATTTTTTATTCCGTCTTCTAGTATTGATCTTTTTTGTATTTCTAATCCTACATCTACTCTTCGAAGGACTACTCGTGCAACTTAACCTCTTTGTCGGCTAACAGACTATGTTACTACTATTAATGCTTCATGCTTATGAACCCCCTTTTCTTCACTCCCTTCTATTCCCACAGTCAAATACCCTTTGTTCAGTGAGACTAACTTTCACTCCTATCCTATTAACTATACTTCTTCCCTTGCCAATGTGTTTGTTACTAAAGAACATACCTCTTATTCTCAAGCAGCACAAGATGAATAATAGGTTGATGCTATGACTAAAGAGTTTGATGCTCTTGAAAAAAATAATACATGGGAATTGGTGACTTTGCTTAAAGGTAAACATTCTACTAGATGTAAGTAAGTGTATAAACTTAAGTATAGAGTTGATGGCACTATATGATGTTACAAGGCTTGCTTTGTAGCTAAACGATACACTCAAATAGAAGGGGTAGATTGTCATCAAACTTATTCTCATGTTGCTAATTTTTGTACCGTTTAATTATTATTTGTAGTTGTAGCAATCAACAATTGGCCATTGTTCCAAGTTGAAATTAACAATGCTTTCCTCCATGGATTTCTTAATGAGGAAATATATATGTTATCACCTCTTGGTTGTACCAAGTGTAATCCTAATCAAGTTTGTCAACTGTTGAAGTCTTTATATGGACTTAAATAAGCCTCTCAATAATGGAATCTTGAAATTTCAAAGTTTTTAATTCAACATGGTTTTGTTCAATCACCCTATGATCACTCCTTGTTTACTTGTTTTGTTGATGACAAATTTTTTATTGTGTTGCTTTATGTAGATGATATGTTATTGACTGGAATAAGTGTACTTGCTATTGATCTTTTGAAGCAGCAACTTCACTAGGCCTTTACAATTAAGGAATTAAGTGAAGTTAGGTTTTTTGTAGGAGTAGAAATATGTTACACTAAACAAGGAATTATGCTTCATCAACAGAAATTTGTTACAGATCTTCTTGTTTATTTTGGTTTAATAGTCTCAAAGCTCACTAGATGTCCTTTACCAGTAGGACTTAATCTAGCTACTTCAACATATGTAGTTCTTGATGATCCTACTGCATATAGGAGATTAGTGGGTCAGTTGCTATATTTAACATCTACAAGGCTTGATGTTTCTTACATTGTGCACAAACTTAGTCAGTTTTTGGCTACTCCTCGTTTAATACATCTCAAGGCAATCTATCATGTCTTAAAATATGTTAAAGAGATTGTGAATCTTGGTTTGTTTTACTCTGCTTCTAGCTCTTTTGTTCTAATGGGATATTCTTACTTTGATTGGGGAGGTTATATGCTTGATCGAAAATCAATTACTGGATACTATACTTTACCTGGTTCTTCTCTCATTTCTTGGAAAATTGAAAAGAAAAATACAATATCTACCTCATCTAAGGAAGCTGAATACAGAAGCATAGCTTCTACTACCAAAGAATTAATGTGGATCTCTTATCTTCTTAAAGATTTGCAAATCTCATTTCCCATTTCAGTAACATTGTTTTGTGATAATAAGTCTGCCTAATTACTTGTTGATCATCCTTGTCTCCATAGGCATACTAAGCACATAGCCATTGACGCACACTTCATTAGAGATCAAGTTGCTAAGGGCTTTCTTCACAGGAAATATGTTAGCACATGAGGTATTGCATTACTTATTTATTTTAGTTTGAGCTAGTAGTCTACCATCTACGTGTACTAGCTTAGCTAGCATAGTTAGTTAGAGGATTAGAGCTAATATAAATGTTGTATGTGTTGATTGATTAGTCATAGAACGTTTTGTTATTTCATTTTCTTCCCTCAACTGTTATCAAACAGAATTGTTTCTCTCTATAGATGAACACATTGCAAAGTTGCCTATTGTAACTAGTTTGATCAATTGTAGTTGTTGTAAGATCTCAATCGACTTATAGTTAGGAATTTGAATAAACTGCCCAAACTAATATATGAGGTAGAGAATTTATCTAGGATATACATTATACAATACTAAATTAGGTGAACAATGTCCGTTCTTAGGATGAAATAGAATGTGATGTTGGCTTGGCTAAATCAAAATTAAATGTGATTTATCGGTCTAAACTATAGGCCTTTAGTATCACAATGTTAAAAGCAATTTTTTTTCGATTATTGCTTGCAAATGGACTGACTAAGGTAGTTAATGTGGCAAAATAAAGGGCAAATTGTATTGTAATTGGTACGATATATGGATATTTGCAGGCTGCTACTGAGGCTAGGAAGCTCAAACTTCTTGAGAAGGGATTGAGGATTTGATGAAAATGGTCGTGAATAACATTAAGATTGTTTGGAGACAGGTGACGCATGCGACAGCCGAAGTCGAAAATGGTGTTGGCCAAAAAGAAGAAAAGAAAAGGAAAAAAAAAAAAAAAAAGGAAAGAAGAAGAAGAAGTCGTTGAAAACGGCGACTTTAAGCCGACTTTATCCGCTTATAATACTATATTATTTGCATGTCGGTTATTATTTAGGAAGATTTTTACAATTTTTGTTGGAAGACCAGACATTAGATGAAATGGAGAATTCACGGAAGAATCCGGTTGACCAAGTCTTACCCTAAAATTTTTAATAAAGTACATAAGGTAGCAATACGGCTTAAATCGGAGATATAAGCAAGATTTGATTGTTTGACCAAGTCTTACCTTAAAATAATGGGCTATAGCTTAGCTGAATTTCCAGATTTATTGTTTAAATATAAGGTATTAAAATAACGTAATATGTTGAGAAATTATAAAGGGCCTTTGAACTTAAAACTTGCAATTTTTACGTAATGTAAGTTTCAGTATAGATTTCATTGTGGATATAAGGTTACATCATATAACTTCTCGAAATTTGGGATTGGAGCCCATTTTGCAATATAGGTTTTGATGTTTATTAAGAACATTAACTATAGTTTGCAATGTAAAAACCGCTACAAAATATGCTTGCTATTACTCAACACTTACGAATCATTACTAAATTATGTCATTTTTTTTTTTAAAAAAAGAGAGTCTCTAATACACATGTTGTTTCTACTATTAAAACAAAATGTTATCGACAATAGGTACTCACTAAAAAAGAAAAATTACTAAGGTAGATTGACAATTGAGACTATTATTAATAAACTACCACTAATTTTCTGTTTGTTAGGCGTTTTTGTTTTACTAAATAATCCTATGCCTTTTTAATCCAACAAGAGGATTATGCATATTAAAAAGGTTCTTTTTAATAGGTATTTCGGGTTCTGGAAAGAATAAAGGAATATAAAAAGATTCTTTCAAGCTTTTTAATATTAATTACATACCATTTACTAACTTCTCCACTTAACATTTTTAATAAGTGCCTTCGGCACAAAAGTTGGTAGTTTTGTAATAAAAAATCTGCAAAGCTCAATTGATTTGTGGGCAGCAAGTGTCCACTGCAAAATGGGAGTTGAAGAGGTTACAATGTCTGAAACTAGCCTGGGAAGCTTAGCTCGGCAACCCACATGGAGGGACCATTCATGAAACCAACCCGGATTCATAAAGAAAGTGAAAGTCTACCAACGAAAACCCTATTCTTTACTTACTATATTTTAACTCCTCGCTGTTTCACAAGCTTTGGATTCGGATCTTCTAATCAACGGGTGGACCCTACACAAGCCAAGCATATTCACGTGTCAGTCTATACCCACGTGTCCAAAGATAGCGACGTCACCAATCTTGGGTCAATTTATGTTGGAGGAGAAGACCTTTCTCTTCTCAAAAATTAAATAAAAAGTGTCCAATCAGAGTGACCATAGAGCAATTGGGTCCCATGCAAAAGTATTAGGGTTAGGGTTTGGTGTGGTCCAGAAAGGAGTATCAGATATGTGGAATTGCCTAGACCTAGGTGTGCTGTTGCTATTGCTACTACATCATGAATGAGATGGTCACCTTCCTAGCGGTAGTTCCACGATCTTTCATGGTATGGACCATTTCCCATATTTCCAATTGGTCTATGTAGGAGGTCCTTTTGTAGGCTTTTATACTCATATAGGCATCTAGCTAGATATATCGTACCTAATTTATAAATCACCTAATACAATTTTAGTGCAAATGTCATTCACTTGACTTAAATTAAATTGCAAGCTATGTGTATAGTCATTATTAGATGGATTTGAAAATTTTGAATGCGACATTCTTCAAAGAGATTTTCACTTCCGAAGAGGTTTGGTTTCACTATTCTTATATACCTCCAATGGAGAAAAGATGAAATTCATCACTATTTTTGGGAATATTGTTATATATACTAATCTTACTGTAGACGCAAAGAACGATTAATATATGGAAATGAAATATATAATAAAAGAAAAGAGAGAGCTGGATATCATATAATGGATTTATGGAAAACTCAAATGCAGGAAAAATTATGGGTAACGGAGCTGCGATAAAATTTCCTATAATAATCAAAAGATGTTAGAAATTATAAAACACTCTAGAACTTACAAAACCCACAAAGTTTATCCGAAACCGTGCACATAGCGTATTCCCAAATTGAAATTCTGAAATATGTATATATAAGCTCAGTTTAGAGTAATGCGATTCTATGAGTTTGAAAATAAAATGAGAAAAGGAGGAAACCATTAGAGAATTACACGTTGGCCATTTGTCACAAGATGAGCTATGATATGTACTGTTTACGAGCAGAAAGCATGTGCCTCTCTCTTGTTCGAAACAGTTTTGTACACTTCCATCCATTAATTACATGTACAATTAATTATGATTTGTAAGCGGCCGAGTAAGGATAGGATTTTGCCACTCGCACATGTATGCGTCTTCTATCGAACTTGATTAACATAACCGGAAGAGATACTGGAGGGACAAAAAAAAAAAAAAAGTTTTAACTGTACTAATAATTTATATTTTAATGAGTAGTGAATTAATATTAATAAAATCTTAATACATAAAAAATATGGATTTATTGTTATTAATATATGTCTAAATATTATTGATATTGCTCACCGATTTTTTAAAACTCAGCGACATGATATATATATTTTTGGTAGTAGACTATCCGTGAACTCGCTCCCCAGGCAGTTTCAGCGAAAGCTGCTTAGTAACGAACATTTTTCCATCTGTTCTGTTAGTTGCTTTGCTACTACGTACATAAAAGGAAAACACGATTTAAAATCTGTCCTCAAAGTACTCATGCCACGACTTTTCACTTTAAGAAGCTACTGTGGGCAAGTCATATGTTTAGGATGAAATTTCATATGTACTCCCAAGATCGATGTATGTATCCTCCGCATCAAATAGATTATGAAAAATACCTACTAATGCTCTCAAGTAAATGGATCTCTTTACCTAGATATACAGCCATGCATTTGAAACCTAGTAATTTGTTTTTTCTCTCATTTTTCTCTTTGAAGGCTCTAAATGGACGGAACATTAGTTAGGGAGACAAGAAGTGGAAATGTACCTAACCTCACACAAGCGCATAATAATTGACCATTTCCAATAGGCAAGATTTGCATTACTCATAATGTTATCCATTGGAAATATATTGCAAGAAAGTTGACTGATAGAGACGGTAAACTAGTGGCCGTTTATCCGCAGTTACCATAAATGTCAATTTTAATTATCTTTTTAATTTTTAGTAAGTTCCTATAGTTACAATCTTTTCTTATTGTAAAGAGATCATAGGGTATATCACGTTAATCTTCCATGCAAGCTTTTGAATAAAGGAATCACCTCGAATTGTTCTTATTACACACCAGGAGACCTAGTGAGACTTGTTTTATCGTCATATTTTGCACAGGCTTGATGGATTGTCATGTTTTTTTTCCTGATGGGTATCGAGTAGTGACCCAAAATTTAGGGGGATATTTGGTCAATTCCAGAACTTTCTAGATATTTGAAAGGGGTTAAGAGGAAATAGTGAGAATAATTCTATTTTTTGTTTTTTTTTTTTTTTTGCTACCATTTCAAAAGAGAAAAATTTCAATATGTGTCTCTATATTTTAGCACTGCTTGCTTAATTGAATTATTTGCCTTTTTAACTTTTATATTCAAGTCTTCAACCTCTTGTTACTTATCAATTTGAGCTTCTGATATTTGCTTTTCTATCTGAATGATCTATCGTTTCGAAACGACTTGAAACAATCTCATGTCATGCTCGTTAATAATTCTATTAGAATTTTCTCACCAGGATTTTTTAATAAGAAGTCAAATCGATGTTGGTCCTCGCCATATTAAGAAACATATAGAGAGTTGACCTATTACAACTTCGAAAGCCGTTCTTACCCAAGAACGTATCAGAACAAACTCCAGCTCTAGCTTTTTGGGTGCAAATAGTAATTAGGGGAAAAATTGGTAAATTGTATTGTATCAAGAATTATTGATTACAATAAATAAGCCTATTTTATAAAAGTCTAATGGAAGATTAATAGATATGGTAGAGGGATTTTTTCTTGCAATTTCACAAAGATGGAAGACTCCAATAGAAATTTAAAATGTAGATGACTCAAATTAGAAAAGTTCTAAAATATAGAATATTGAAACAGATAAATTGAACGACAAAGATATCAAATAGAGAGTATTTGTACATTTTGTTTATTATTTTAAATTAAAATTGACAAAAGCTGTCACCATTATTGGCTGGTATACGTAACAGGACCACTAAATGAAAAAACACGTTCGCTATAAAATTATTTTAGCGATCCCGATATCTTTATCTTCAACATAATATATACACCAATCAAACAATGGAAGATTAAACCAAATAAGATAATTAGGGATACGGAGGGTAGTCGTACGTCGGTTGATGTTGAGTTGACAGCATGGATTGAAATTTGCAATGCCTTCAGCCACCGTATATCTCTCAATTTTTTATTAATTTTTCTCATTTCGTAAATCAATAGTTAAAATTATCTAAATTCTTAAAATATTTTATGATATCGTCGTAACATCTCTTTTCTCTTATGATTTTAATTGTTAATTACAAGTAATAACATCTTAAAGGGATAAAGTGATGGAAATTAGGAAAAAATAAATTGGGAGAAAGAATACCACGTATTAACCCAAGAGATGAACACACTAGGGCAATCAAGGACCTTGGAACTTGTCTATATACCATACAATTCATAAAGATTGTCAACTTACAAATAAGTTACTCCAAATTTGAAACACTAGTGGAACGTTAGCTACTCTAACTCCACATACAACATCATAAATATCTTATTAACACGAGACAAAGAGCCTAGAGCTCAACATAGACTCTAAGATAGACAACTAGGAGTCTTCAGCTCCAGCATATATCAATCTAGATAATACCTACTATAGGAGTCACAAGTGACTCCAATCAACTACATAAAAGCCACAAATATATAATAAGGAAATATTTATAGAAAGTCTCTAGAAATTCAACAAAAGCAACTACTCTATATTAACCTTGCTCTATCATCAAAGTAATAGTAATCTTCCTTTTCATCATAATAAAAATAGTCATAACTCGCATCATCTACAAAGTATTCACCAAAGTCTTCATACCTTGAGCCTACAACTAAAAAACAATAACCCTTAGAAGATGTGCTAACGTCCAATATATGATACCAAATACATGCGCATGAACATACGTACATAAAACACTTGCATACATAAGTAACAATATTAAATGCATCAACCAACTAGTTTAGTCTTTAATATTATGTCTAACAAATAGCATAATCTCAATGTCCTAAAATTTAGGATTACTCATGACCCCTACGTAAACCCTAAAGTTAAGTCAAGAGACTATAGGATTGAACTTAAAATACAAGGTTTAGGACGATCGGTTAAAGGATCCGATCAAACCCAAATTATAAACTATTGAGAGAAATATTAATAAAAATGACCCCGTAAACTTGAATTTAAGAAAATAAGTAATAAAATAGGAGACTATAAAATTTTTAAATTTTAAGTATAATAATTGCTAATTACCAAAAGGCGAAAAGTATAATCAAATAACTAATAAATCACTAGAGATAGATTATATGTATACTAAAAATTATAGAATGACCTAAATAATAATTAGAAATGTTCACATATACCCCATATGTATTTATGTGTAGATAAAAATACGCGAAATTACTTAAATTGGCAAAAAACTCAGTAAATAATTAGAGAAAATTATTAATTAATTGTGGAAAAATCAGAAAAAAATTAGAAGGGTATGGAATGACGTAAATCTAGTCGTGGCAGGTCAGGATCTAAAAAAGAAAAATTATCCAATTAGAATTAAACAATACAAAAACCAAAAATCAAGGAAATGGGGTAATGTCATGTCTAATTAATGCATATTAATTACCAAAAACGTCTATAAATAGGAAAAAAATTTAGAGAACTCCTTTGGACAGTTTGGAATCAGAGAAAAATAGGGAACTTCGAAAATTCAAGATAAATTCCAAAAAAAAAAAAACAAAAGAAAAGAAAACTATTCAGTTAGGATTAGTGAGCCAAACCTACACCTCACTACCATCAGGGACTGAGCCACCACCACTATCCCACTCGAGACCCACCGTCTAGGCCGACTGATACACTTGGACCGGAGTTGGACGACCAAAAAGTATCGAACCGGTGAGTCTCTTATTTACTTCGATTTTGTATAATTTCGTAAAATTAGTTATTTTGCCTAAAAAATTATGAAACTTGTTATTCTGAGGTTTTATTGTATATAGATTTAGGAAAAAAATAGTGATTTAGTTTAATCACGTCTGAAAATATAGGGTTCTGAACAAATTGAGCAAAACTGAGCATGATTAGAACTAAAAATAAATAGGCTTAGGAGTATAGTTTAGAGCTCCATTTTTTTTTTTTTTTGTAGAATACCTATGTGATATAGAATAGTGCTATGAAGCCATTTTTTTAAAAATTAATTTTCAAAATTTTTAAGTTAATTTTTAGCCCTAAAATGATGGAAAAATTGAGTAATTTTGGGTTAATTAGGTGATTAAGATACTAATTACTGATTTAGATAGTAATTAGATGTTTAAGGATGTTAATCTCTGATGTGGAAACCTAATCCTAGCCTTTGGAGTATTAAGTATAGTTAATTTAGGAAATTAGGTAGTTATTGTAAGAAATTAGTAATATGTGGAAGTGAAAATTAATAAATCTAAAAAAATTAGGGTTATTTAGATAATATTATAATAAAAATCAGAATAATACTAAATCTAAAGTAAAATTTAATTTTAGGTAATTGTATAAAAATGTAAGATTTTCTCACATTGGGAATAAATCTGATACCCCAATTAAGAATAATGTGTACTGAATAGTTTAGAATACTAAATTAAGACCCAATAGGATATTTGAATACTCAAGCTTAATGTGATTAATTTCACATTAAGATTCGAGCATATTTAAGACTTAAGAATCAAAACTAGAATCTAATTTAGGGTTTGAACCTCGAAATAGAGTAGAAAGAATTATTAGTACATAATAGGTATACATGGAAAAAGGAGTTAAATTATAACTTAGAATATAAATCCTTAAAGTATAAGTACTAAAAAGACCTATTTGTATCATAGGACACCTAGAGACGAATCGACTTGCAACTAAGTGATCGAGCGATTGAGAAATTTCAAGTAAGTTGGGTTATTACTTATTGCAATAGAATACTAGTTTTATGGTACTCTGAGACTTAGGACTGTATATGGTTGTGATTGTAAGTAGTTTACGCATGTGTTTGATGTATCTAAATTTGTGCTGAAATTGTGGTATGGTGGATTTTGTGTTATGATTGAATTGGTGTGAATTGTTTGAAAACCCTGAATGAAATTTAATCATATTCGACTTTAATGACCAAAAATGCCAAGCATTGCAACTCGTTAGGGGATCATTAGGATTCTCCAACCAAATACCGATTCCTTCGAAAGGGATAGCGTAGGATTGCATAATGGTCCCTTCTTCATCTTTAGTCGAACTAAGTGACAGGAGAGGAGGTCGCGGTGAGGGTGAAGTCAATGGTTCGAAAGTAGTCGCGAAAGGAGCGAGGTCTCCATTGCATAAGCCTGGGTTTAGTTGTGAGCTGCTGCATAACATGGAAACTCCTCAACTCGGATTAGAGCAGGTGAAATTTCTCTGATTTTACAACGAACCGAGCTACATTGTGCGATGACACTTGATTGTTGTATTTCATGAAAATAATTGCTTAATAATTTTGTTTGTGCTTGTATGCATTCATGAGTCTTCAATTCAACTTACTGAGCTATAGTTGCTCATACCCTTATAAATCCTTTTGCAGGTCTTGATTTTTGAACACTTCAAGTATTATGCCACCTTACAATTACTCAGAGGTTAGTCTTTTTGAAGTCAGGGGTATGAGGATCAATTTACTTAGTAATGATGTGTAGCTAGAGTGTCTTTTGTAGTTAAGGGTAAAAGACTGATAGTTATTATGTAAATTAGTGAACAGTTGTGAATATGTAGAATTTCCTAGGAAGTTTTATGGACTTTACATATAATTATACATGTTTATTAGAAATTTGTAATATTTATCATAATTGTAGTTAAATTTTTAATTGAACTGTTTATTTCAAAGCGAGGAGTTGTCGACACCTTATGTAGATCATGTCTATGGTAGATACTGTGAGGCCAGTTACTATTATAGAATAGTTTACACGACGGGACTGTTGCGACTCTACGATTTCGGGGCGTAACACCCTATCATCAAGTAATATAAATACTATATAAGTATTGGTGTTAGGTTCTCCTAAACACCTAAGTAACTGACTACCATCCTAAATATACTTAGGTCCTCCTGGTGCGGCGCTCCACTTAGGATAGTGTCATACAAAAATCGCCAGGTATCTTACTAACACCATTGGTCCTTATCAATGGATGGTTGAAGCCAAGCACAAGTAATACATTTAAATAAAGTTTAAGTTTAGTTAAGTCCGATTTAAGTTATTATCCTAGTACACACAAACAAAATAACCATATATCCTGTACCTAACTCTAATGAGGTGCTCAACAAGTCTCATGATGTTTACAACCCGATACATCACATAAATAGGCAACTTAGTTCCTATTCTAAGTCTTTGATGAAAAGAAACAATGCATGATACCTAGATAATGGTTGATTCAAAATTTACTAAGTAACTACAAATTATTCCTAACTTATTGCTAATCTATCCAATTACGCAACATTGGAAATCTTAAATAAGTAAAATAATGTATAATGGAATGCTAATTTCTAAATCATTTATTAATGAATTATGAGATTAATTCAAAATTAAATCCTATTTTAATTCATAATCTTTATTAAGATGATCATTAGTACATAATTCATACTACTGCTTCAAAACTTGTTTTTCACTATCTAATTCATAGGCAATTAACAAATCCCTTAATTCATGAGTTCATGGATTTCTTTAAATGCACAAAAATATTCAATCATAACAAATTTATAAATTTTAACATGAATTGTATACATCTCATGTCCATCATAATATTAATATCACTTTCCATTACTTTCCCTTACGTTCTTTCACTTACTCTCACTTTTCTTCATTGTGAAAAATCACTCTCATATTCAATTCTTAACAAACATGTGTATTTTCATGTGATTTCTATTAAATAGTGAATAGAAAAAAGTTTCATCATATTATTTATCCTAAATCACTCCCAAAAACTAAGATTTCTACATGTAAATGTCAAAGTGTTATTCATGAAACCCTAACTAAAAATCAATTTTTTATACAAAATAGCAACAAATCTAAGAAAATAAGTAGATAAGGATGATGCATGTATCTTAGATTTGTAGTGTAAGCCGTTGGATTGTGACATTTTATGAGTTTTTGGTGTGGGTGTAGAGAAAAAATAGAGAGAGAAATGTGTTTTAGAGAGAGAATATAAGTGTAGAATGAAAAGGGAAGAAGATACCTGTGATGTTTAAATTTAAAGGAGATCAAGGATAAGGATTATTGTTGTAGAGTGCGGTCTTATTCCTTTCCTTTGCATTAGTTTTGAAAACCATGGCATGTCTATGGGCATAGTCTTGGCCATGGACCTTTCGTCCAAAATTTTAAATTTTTCTCTCAAAATTAATTTGAAGAGGATCATGGTCCAAGTTTACAAGTGTGGGCTTCGGCTGTGTTCTTATAATTTTCAAAATTCAATGCCACTTTGATTTTCTTTGACTCGATTCCAAAAATTACTTGAAAAATATGAAATTAGCACAAATTGCAGCTAAAAAATAAATCAAATAACAATTAAATCGGATGGCAACTTCAATAACTAATATTGCATAAACAATCCAATAATTGTTTTCAATGAAAAATTGTTCAAAGTAGGATAAACACTAACATAAAATTTTCATACTTAAATTAGCTTGTTGATGTGACAACGAAATAAACTAAATAAATTGAAGCAATAGAAAATTAAATAGAATGAACTTAGGCTGCCTCCCAAGAAGTGCTATTGTTTTATACTATTAGTTCAATGGTTAACTTTTCTTTCCTCAGTTTGGTTCCTAACCTATTGGTTTAGTATTTGGCTCAATGTTTCCAAGCAAACATCCTTATGGCCTTCAGTGATTATCTTAGCCGACTATCCTAGCTAGTTCTCCAAGTTCCTTAACGAAGCTTTTGTGTTCCTTAGTACAACATCATTAGCTTGAAAACAAGCATCAGAACTTTGGATGAATCGATTCAGAAATTCCTCAATGTTAGAGGCCTTGTTTTGAGGTTGAACATTTTGATCTTGCTATTGCTACTGGCCCTCCAAGAGAAGTTGGGGTGATTTCTTCAACCTAGATTGTACATATTGCTAAAAGGATCGTTTATAGAACAGTTAGCAATAAAATTCACATATTTAGCTTTAGCCAAAATTTCATCCTACACTAAATTAACCAGTTTTATTGGTCCATCAATCTTTCTACTTAAATTCTTAACTTGAGTGATTAATGTAGTTACAAAATCAAATTCATATTTCCCAAACGCCTTCACTTTGGGTCTTACATTATCCCACTATGAATTATTCATTAGCATGCCTTCAATCAGCTTTTAAGCCTCATTTGGAGTTTTAGCACTTAGAGTGCCTCCGGTTGCGACAATGATCATTTGTCACGTGGAATAATTAAGTCTATTATAAAAATGTCTAAATTTGCATTCATTGAGATAGTTTGTAGTGTAGATACCTCCTTAACAATTCCTTAAATCTCTCCTACATATCATAGAGTCTTCATCAAATTGAATAAAAGTAGAAATATTATTTCTAACTTTCACTGTCTTAGTGTGTGGGAGATATTTTCCTAAAAATTTCTCTATTAATGAATCCTATGTAGTAATTGAGCCTCTAGGTAAAGAGTTAAGCAACTATTTGGCCTTGCCTAATAGAGAAAATGGAAATAGCCTTAATCTTACTGCATCATCTAAGATACCATTGATCTTAAACATATAGTAGATCTTCAGGAAATTTAAGAGGTGGTTGTTAGGATCCTCGTTAACCAATTCATCAAACTAAATGAATTGTTAGACCATCAAGATGACATTGGATTGAATTTAGAAATTTGTTTGAATTGTAGGCCTTGTAATGCTGGACTTAGCTCCAGTTACTATGGATCCATGAGGGTCTTTTGGCTTTATCATTGTTGTTGTTGTCATTCAATTCCATGTTTTTTATTTCAATTCATAGCTCACTTTCTAAATCCGCTAACTCTCCTTTCAATCTAAGTGATAAACCATGATTGATTAAATCCATGATTTCATGAACTCTCCTACGAAGATAACATGTTGTCCTTTCAATCTCTGGATCAAATTCCAAAAGATTGTTGTTGCTACTCCTAGTTGTAAACTAGAAAGATTCAAAAATTAAGAATAATATAAGGAAGAAAAAATACTAGAAATAGTTATGGAAAGAAATATGATAGATATGTTATGATAATTGAAATTTTTAAGGTTTTTGCTAAATTTCTAATTAGATTACTCTATGGGCTCCCTTGACAACAGTGTCAAAACCTTAATGTGCGGGGTTAAGCAACTTAAGTAAGTACACCTAGTCAAGTTATAATAGAGATAAAACAAAATTATGAGTCTGAGTGTCGATCTTACAAGGAAGTATACATAGAAGTAGTATTTAATTATTTTTAGCAGTTGTGTCCTTAGATTATTTAATACCTAACTTAAACAATAAAAGATTTAATTGAATAATTAAAAGTGGAAAAGTGAAGATTTCTATAAAGAAATAACTAACTTAACGTAAACAAAACAAACAAGAATAATAACAAAAATAATAATTAACTAAGGACAATTAAATTAAAGGAAGGTGAAACATGTTCCTTAGTAAAACTTTAGTGATATCTACTACCTAGATTTGAGTAATTTATTCAATCTCGATAGTTATATTGGACCATAGAGATTCTTATTATAAACTAACTAGACCTATATCTTTGACTAATTCCTAATCTTAAAACCTTCTCTACTCGAATTAATTTTGAATAGAGTGTCGTATCATCGCATGATACTTTTGAATCCTACTATTAAGTTGCCATAATATGGGAAAACTAAAATCCTAAGCATTTTAGTAAGCTAGTTTTGCTTAATTGTGATAGCTAGTCATATTGCATGCTGTCGTGAACTCTACAATAGATTTTAGTAATTACCCAATCACTAGTATATTGAATTAAAGTAAATAATAAAAACAATACTAATAAATCATAATATACAAAATCATAGATTGAATTTCATTAACAAAAGTTATCCTAGAATATAGAGTTCAACAATGATTTACTAAGAAAATTAAAATAAAGACATGAAAATAGAAGTAAAAAGAAAAGAATAGAGGAGCCCCCTTGTAATTTTATATCCAATTGACTTATGCTCAAGGAGTTCTCTCTATAACCCTAGGTCTAAACATCTTTTTATAAGAAGTGGACTTAGAATTTTAAAGAAAACCCAACAAAATAAAAGATTCTAAAATCATAGCAAGTCCACACATTGGGTATATGACCATGAAGCTTAGGCATGTATTTGCATTTTATCCAAAATCTTCAAATTTCAATGAAATTAAATGACAAGTGGAATATGAATAGGAACCACGATTGTGGTCTTCAACATGTTCTTTACTAGACTTTGTTTTTTACTCAAAATTCCTTTGCTTCATTCCTTGATCAACGCTTTTGCTTTAAAATTCTTTAATACTTAATAAAAACCTTTAAAACTTTATAAAATGCTCCTCAAGTCCCTGAAATTGAAAATTAAACGATTTAAGCTCAAAATACTATAAAATTAACTAGATTAATATCTAAAATAGCACAAAATAACTATAGAGAATGTATGATAAATCGATGTTATCACACTCATTTAAGGAACTAGTTTAGAGTTTTGGTAGAAAATTCAAGTTTCTTTAGAGAAATTGGAGGAGTAGAGAAAGAGTTTTTTTGAAATCAGTAGAGGGGTTCTAAAGTTGGGGAGTTAGGAGTAGGGAACCACTGCTACCTTGTCAGAAATTACCTAAAAGCCACTTGCGCCGGCCATTGGTTCGTTACTATACTAGGTAAGTCTCTAAACCTTTGAGTGTTCTTGATGAAATTTGACACATAATATGTACCGATTGTTCTTGTAATATTGTTGTATGTGTTAAAATAGATGATTTGAAGTATAATTGTTATAATTCTTGTTTGTATAATATTATGTTCATATGAAAATCAATGGTTTGATGCTCTTTTGATGTTGAATGTATATAAAATAGGTGTTTACTCTTATTGAACTCTTATCAAATATTGAGTTTTCAATGAAGGAAATTTTAATCTTGTTAAATGAGATGATTTGATGAATCAATTGTAAATATTTGTTATGATTCTTGTTTGTATGAAAATCAATGATTTGGTGTTCATTTGAAATTGAATATGTAAAGGAAAGTATTTATTCATAAATATTGAGTTTTGCAATAAAAAATATATTTTTTTAATGATTTTTATGATGGTTTGATCCAAAAGTTTTCTTGAAAAACTTATAAAGTATTTCTATGAATAATTGGGTAATTATATAACTAAAAGTTGACAAGCATGTTATGATAACTTGTGAGTCATTTGTATGTGAGATTAATTGTACAATACATAAGATTTGCTAAGATTTTTTTTGTAAATGTATGATATCGTATTGATATATGTTGTCCTTATGTGATTTCTTAGATAGTTTGTATTTTACATGATTAACTTGGTTGTAATATAATTTATTTGTATACATTGTGCGTTTAGCTTTTGTGTATTTGATTGATATAAATTTCTTTTCGAATTAAAAAGGAATTTTCATAAAACTGTTTTGTTACCTTAAAAAAAATTTTTTGATAAATAAAAAAAAAATCCAATTGGTGTATTTTCAAAATTAAAGATTCCTAAGTTTTTATAAATTGGACAAAAAGTGTTTTTTTAAGTTAATTAACATGTTAATACTTTAAGTGAAATATTTCATAGAGAAAATTGACTAACCGAGTAAAGTTTGAAAAAAAAAAGAAGAAACAAATCCTTAAAACTATGTAGGCTCACCAAGTCTTAGGTGTGCTACTTAGACTCTCCGATACTCTTAAAAGAGGCTAAATCAACCTTCATATCCAAAACACACAAGATCACACTCACTTAGAGAGAGAAGCTAGAGAGAGAAAGTATTCAAGTAAGAACAAAACTTGTATTTTTGGATAATTTACAAATGACGAGGTCATCCCCTTATATATAAGAGGCCTCCATCATTGGACCGATCAAATCTACTTAATCTAACTGTAATATGCATTCTCACCTACTTGAATTTAACTACCCTTACGTGCCAACATTCAATGTATTTGGACATTTCTAGAATTAAGAGTGGATTAAGCCTTGGTTGTGAGCTTTATGTATAAGGGACCTTTACATATATGTACAAAAGTGAAAAAGAGCTTAAGGAAACAGCTTGTAACATTCTCCCCTACCTAAACTGATGATGTCCCCTTCGCCTTGCGCTCCTTAGAGCACTCTTCTACTAAATATCTAAACCGAACATAGTCTTTGGTATTTGCTTAGGTTGCTTCATTTTGAGATAAACCCTTCCACTTTACTAAGTACTTTAAGTAAGATGGTTATCCTAGATCTTACGTCAAGTGCCCCTGTAGGATCTTCTTTACCTCTTCCGCCTTCTTACGTTATACCTTGAGTGAGCTTTCTTCGCATTGTTGCTAGGGCCTCTTATCTCTCAATCTAGCATACCCTATAACTTTCCATATAGGCTTTTATGTCTTCTAACATCTTTAGCTAATGGAACTTATCATTTACCTTAGTCAATGTTAGGTAGAGATCTGGATCACTTGGGTCCCTCGAATTGTGATGCCTCTCCAAGATTTTCATCCAAAGGTTCTTATGATTTGGAATATGTATCATTCCTCCTTTGCGATAAAGTAACCCATCCTCCATTTGGTATTTCTTGGTCTGGCCTCTCTATTTTAACATTAGCCTGGCTTAAGCATCTTGGGCTAAGCCTTCTTTGATCATCTCCTATACTTTCCTAAGCTCCAGGTCCCTTGCCTCTTAGGTTAAAGTACTTTCATCTTCCCTTATGGATTCTTCCTTTTTCAGCTCCATTTCTCTTCTAGGTGTTTGAAGCTTAGGCTCCTCCTTAGGGTTCTCTATTTAAGTCTTCCCTTTTACCTTAGGCATCTCCTATGCCTTTGGTTCTAGCCCCTTTAAATTCTGGAATATGTTATTATTCCCTCTTATCCCATCAGCATCTTGCATAGAACACAAAAGCTTTTGGCCTTGGCCAGGGTTATGGTTGACTGAAACCACACATTGTTGCCCTTTATCCCTTATCATGATACAGTTTGCTGATGGAGTGATCTAAGCACATATTTTAGCAAAGAAATCCATTCTATCGACTAGTTCATAGATGTCCAAGGGGATTACTTCATGTTTTACCTTTCCTCTCCATTCCCTTAATTGGAAATTAACATCTTAGATAACTCTGGTTGTGGGGACTCCCTTTGAGTTGATGGTCTTTAATCTTCCTTTACCCCTTGGAACCTTAAGACCTAACTTGTTAGCTGCCTCTTAAGGAACGAATATGTCGATTACCTCGGTGTCCACCAAGGCATTCATCCTTTAGCCTACTACCAACGCCTTTACGTACATTAAACTTCAAGCCTCAGTGGGTTTACTTTGTATAGAGCCCAACCTCTTCAAGACTCTTAGCTTATGGTTAGGTTAGGCCTCATCTTGTTCTTTCACTGCCATCAAAGTTGCCAATTTATTCAAAATGAGGCAATCCATTAATTTATGTGCCCCTTTACACATGAAACAAGAGGGTTTTACTCTTAAGATTGTAGACACCTAATTTTTATCCCATTTATTTTATTTCATTTCAATAGAATAAGGGATCTTAAATCAAGAAAAAAAAATAGAAAATCCAAAAAATAAAAAATTTAGAAAGAATAAGAAGTTTAGAAAAATACAAAAAATAGGAAAAAGCACAAAAAAATAAGAAATTTAGGAAAAATACAAAAAAATAGGAAAATAGGAAAAAGCACAAAGAAATGAGAAATTTAGAAAATGGAAAAATTAAGAAAAAAATTAACAAATTTAGAAAAATCACAAAAATATAAAGTTTAGAAAAAACTACAAAAATATTTAGGGAATTTAGAAAATAATAAAATTTTTTAGTTTAATAGAATAGATTTTTTTAAGGAAAGAATAGTTGGACTTTGGCTTAAATTTAAATCTAACCTAGGCTAACCTACTTTATATGTGCAATTAAATTGCATATATAGATAAGGTACATGCCAACGACTTAATAGATAAGTACATAAGCATAGCATTGGGTATAACTTGGAGGTTAGGAGTTCGAATTTTAGCAAAGGTATGGAAAGCTTTTTTATCTTTATCAGTTTATATACTACCACATTAGTTACTGCTATGTATCAAGATTTCACTTTGCCACTTGTCTTGACACGTGGCAGTTTCGAATTGGTCGACGCTGACGTGGCACCACATGACGTGTCATGTTAGCCGTCATGGGTCACTATGGGACATGTGGCACCTGATTCGCCTAAACTATATATATATATATATATAAAATAAATTGCGAATACTCTAACAAGTATACTAAGTTGAAATCAAGTAATATAGAGTAAGTAAGGTTGTCAATACTTTGAGGACTATAATATTACTAAACCTATGATAATTCTTATCGATATTCAGGCAATTAAGAATAAATTAACTAATCTAATAATTATACTAAAACTATTGAAAATAAAATAACTATAAAATTTCTAAAAGTAAGTAATCAATTGAAAATTGTAGGAAAAACAGAATCCATCTTAGATTATGCAAATTAAATTGTTATTATATTATATATATTATTAGTTATATAGTCATTCAAGTGAAATTATTATACCTTAAAACTTAAGAATTTAAACTCTTAATTAATCAATCAGCTGCCGCATCTCCAATTAACAATGAACTCTAAATTACAATCATATATCTCTCAATACTATGATTGTCTAATATCTTAAATCAATTATTCATAATGTCTTAGTGAATAATTAATCGCCAAACATAGTATTAATTGCTAGATAATTTCTAATTAATTCAATTAACGCTACTTCTACATTAATTAATCAAATTAACTAAGAGTTTCTAACAAACCCTATATTAACTCCCATATCACTAGGGTTTCTAACAATTATAATCAATTAAATAACTATAATTGAAATCATAAAAATTGCATTCATGAATCATCCCTATATCTATTAATCCTATAACACGAACATAGTCATCATTTTAGTTATCTAAGGTTTTATCAATTCCCTCAATTAAATTTAGCCAATAACGGAATTTGAAACACAAGTACAACTACTAATTGAAATTGTAAGGAAATTTGTAATAGAAAGCATGAATAATTAACAAAATTCCATAAATATAATTAAAATAGATGTCAATTATGTAATTGGAAAAGACAAACTTCAATTGCAACTCCAAAGCAAAATCTTCTCAATGATTTAAGCAATTCTACAGAAGAATTCTTTAAGAACTATCTAATGACTATTCGACGACTCTCTAACTCTAAGTGTATGTCTCCCAAAAATAAGCCTCTTAAATGATGACACATAAGGCTAATTATACAAAAAACTAGGGTTGGGTCACGTAAGGCTTCTTTTTAATGAAGGCTGGCTTCAAGGCCGGTGGTGTAAGCTTTAAGGCCGACAACGTAGATTCCAAAGGCCATCGGTGTAAGTGTAGGTTGGCTGTGTTGAATTCTAATTGTACCAAAGCTCATTTCGGGTCTCTTTGTTTACGTAAAACTCCTTTAAATCGTCCATATTTCCACTTTGAATCCTCCAATTCCTAAAATGTCTAAATGAAAATAATAAGGTACCATTTCTTAATGATTTCTATTAAATCAATAATAATTCTATCTAATTTACATATTAAAACATGAAAAATATGCCTTTATTGGCAACCTAAGACTTGATGACATGGTTGACATGATGTCACGTCAGTACTTTCCTTTCTTTTTTCTTTCCCTTTCGCTTGATTTCCTCCTCTTTCCCATCCGAGAACTAGCTCATCCCCCTCACTTTGGCTCAATTTTCTATGAAAATTCCACACATACATGTATGATTTCTTAGTCTAATCTTATTCACCACATGGCCTACTTCAAATAAAACTTAAGAACACATCTAGATTCATGCATTTAGACATTCAAATCGAGCTCCTAAGATCAGAAAGAAGCTGGAATTTCGGAATCACGCATTCATGTTCAATTCACCATTGATAAACTTTCCAAGCTTAATCCAACTTGAATTGCTATAAATTGTACTCTCCCGATTACACACAATCATACACAAGCATCAAAATCACTTGCAAACACTCTCTCTTTTGCAATCACTTTCTCTCTAGCTCTTGATTTACCTCTCTCTCTCTAATTGCGATCTACTACCCTTGAACCACCGACTTGAGCTCAAGCCAACCCCACACCCAACTTCTCTACCACTAAAAACCCTTAAATCGACGTCTGCTCAAGCTCCAACAACACTCTATGCAGCCAAGCCATCACCCTCCATTGGTGGTTGAGCTCGAAAATCACCTAAACACCATCCTTTGGCCATAGCGTTTTTCTTAACCTTATATTTCCCAATTTGAATCACATGAAAACATGATTCCCCAAATGAATTGGTGCTTAGATTCTTCCCAGACACGTCCTCTAGTGGCTGTTGATCCTCTTGCCTAAGACCCGACCTAAGGTCCAAACTGACTTATGCTCCAAGCCAGGTTCGACTTACGCGCCATTAGGAAATCCGCCTTATCTTATTTCTTTTATTCATTTGTTTTTTTTTTCTTCTTTTAGTAGTTATTTATTTATTAACTATTGTAAATGTAAATAAAAAGGGGTAAAATAAAGAAAATAAAATATAAATTAAATAGAAAATGATAATAAAATAAAATGTTTTATCATTTAGAGAAAATAGGTTTTTTTTTTTTTTCAAAATAGAAGCAAAAAATAAAATGGGCCCTTTCAAAATTAAGACTGTTCATAGAGTTTTTCAAAATGACAAATCAAGTTTAGGTCCTTTTCTTAGAGAATTTTCCTTAAATAAAACCAAATTGAATTAAAACGTAAACTCGACTCTCTTTCAAAATTAAAAATCACCAACTTACTTAAAGTTTTCATCAAAACGAACTATAGAAGTTTAATTCCAAATAGCAGGTACGTAAGCACTCATATGTAAGTATGGGGCGACTTAAAATATGGAAATTTTTATTTTTTCCATCTTTGTAAATGTTTGTGTAAATTAATTACATTAGTTGCATGTAATATGATTAGTCATTTAGAAACTGAAAAGGGGTATTATTGAAAATCAAATTTAAAATTGAAAAGTTAACAAGTAGTACTCGTTTAAGGTTTAATAAGATAGCCTCTGGATCCAGATCTCTTGTTTTAGAAAACCATTTTGTAAAATTGGTTTTCTCATTAATTCTAATAGTTAAGTTATAATCAATCCACTCAATTGACTATAACTTAACTTTTTTCTCGACTCCTATCAGGTGGTGACTCTAAAGCTTTTTCAAAATATAAAAGAATAGGTTCTCCCTAAACCCTAGTCAAGAATTAGTATTTACTGGGTAGGGTTTAGTATCGATCAATTTAAAGAAGACCTAATTTATAAAAATTAGGAGAAAAAAAAAACCAAACTCGACAAAGATATTCCCTCTTTTCTATAGGAGGCTTATCCTTTTGAGTTAGGTTTCCATCGCCTCTTCCAACGCTTGGATCCCCTTCTTCCCGAGCTCCCTTACCTCTTCCATGACTACCTTCCATTACCTCCTTCTAGAGTTGTTCACTTGACCTAAATTCTATGAGGCTCTTTACCATAAGCTCGTAACCATGGCTTGAGCTAAGGTCTGGACTACTTGCCTTTCCATCTCTATTTAGGCCCATCCCTATAGGTCATCATAGAATGAAAACATAGCATCTCTATCAGTTATGTTAGGAATCTCCAACAGTAATTCTAAGAATTCCTGCACATATTCTATGATGGATGTTTTATGCTCTAATTGTCTTAACTTAGCTTGGGCATCCTCTTAGCATTGCTGGGGTAAGACTGGGCTCGTAATTCATTCTTGAATTCTTCCCACGTTCTGATTTCCCAAGCTCCCTACTTGACTCCATCAAGCCATCTTCTCCACTAGAGGCTGACTACATCATCCAAGAACGTAGGAGTCAACCAAGAACGTAGGAGCTATCCTTTACCTTGATGTATTGTTTAGGGCACCAATTGCACCAAACTACCATTTTAGGCTCTAAAGGAAGTTATCTATCACCCTAGCATTCTAGAACCATTGAAGGTCTTAGGATTAGGTGCATCCATCCTTTCCATAGCCCACCATGCTTGGTTAAGCTTGATCTTAAAGCGTTACAGGACTTAGGCCCTTAGATACATCAATCTCTTCCTCAAGGACTTCACCATCTCTTTGAGGGCATTATCCCTTCTTTGCAGATTGTTTGTAGCTTGATTCAAGGCTGTTGGCATCTTAATTGGGAGTTCCTTCTTTAGCTTTTCAATTGGTTGTGGCTAACTCCACTTTTGCTTCAACTAAGGTCTACTTCTCGAGGTTTTTCCTTCAAAGGTGAGTTCTTGATCCTTCATTGCAGTTAAGGAACTTCCAATATACTCTGAAGGGACATTAGAAGCATATGTTCTTGTCATCTCTTCCAGGATTCTACTCTAATACCAAATGTCACGTGCAGAATTTCTCACCAGCTCTCACATGTGACACTTAAACTCTCCAATAATTGAAAGAGAGGCTAAGTTAGCCTTCCTATCCAAAACATATAAGATTTTACTCATTTAAAGAGAGATGTTAGAGAGAGAAAGTACTTAAGTAAGAATAAAACTTATATTTCTAGATAATTTACAAATGAGGGAATCAACCCCTTATATATAAGATGCCTCTATCATTAGACAAACTAGATCTACCTAATCTAATAGCTAATATACATTTCACCTACCTTACTCCAACTACCCTCACTTACTAAGGTTCAATGTATTCGAACACTTGTAGAACATTCTTAGGAGTAGACTAGGCCTTAATCGTAGGCTTCATGATGGACCTCTAATATATGTACAAAAGAGAGAAATGGGCTTGGGGAAACAACCTATGACATTAGCAAGCATAGAGATACTTTGGGTGACCCTAAAAGATATAAAAAAAAATAATTTTCCCTATTGAAGACCTCTTTTATTTTGAATAAAGCTTCTAAAAAATTAAAGGCCTGCTTACTTATTTTATGGATCTTATTATGGAAACATTATTAGATTTTAATATATTAGTCCTTGAGCTCATTTTCTCTAGTTTCCTTCTTTTCTAAATTTCTATAGAAAAACTTATGGATCAATGGCTAAAATTAAGGTCCATCTAGGCTTTAATTCACTCTTTTCCCAAATCAATCAAGTAGCGACTCCATTTCTTTTTTCTTTAAAGATTTTTTTAATTTAAACTTTCTTAATCCAGTTAAGAGACTTAAATAGGCTTGGTTTAGTATCAGTTAGATGCTTAGTGTTATGTTGACCTACCATAAGTGAGTCAAAATTGGCTAAAGGGTTATGCCTTTAGCTAGGTCTCATTGTAGTTGACCATTTGGTTACTATGGCTATTGACCTCTCACTAGAGCTTCTATAGCTTGATAAGAATCCCCTAATCAATATTATTAGGGGTCTAATTGCTAAGGTCTAGTCTATGATGGTTTAAATATTCAATTGTGGGCATGAATAATTCAACAATTATCTAGACAGTATTCCTACTTCTCATGATTTGCACAGAGCTAAATTCAAGAGACACCATGTGTCATTAACATTTCAACTACCAGCCAATACGGTTATCAGATAAAGGCCTATAAATATGGGAACACAGCTACTGCAAGGACTCTCAATGCATTATATACACTTGACCTTTTACTCTTCCTAAACTTAAACACTTCACTAACTTAGGCATCAAAATGGCTATACTAAATTAGCCCCGGCACCCCAAAGCCTAACTCTTGCTCTTTTGTAGATTACAAACTCTAATCCAGATTCTGACAATAATAGTACTATTATAGAATAAAATTCGGAACATAATATCATATAATATAATGATATAATTTACTTACAACATGTATGATGTGTGTTTTTACAATATGATATTACATTGTAGTTATGTTATGACACAACATATAATATGTTAGCTACATGTGCCACTATTACTATTTTCTACATATTATATAATACTAGTACTATTAGATTTTATTTCTAACATCTTATCAAATACTATTGATAGGCAATGTTGGATCATAGGCTCCTAAGGCTCATTCTGACCTTCATAGGCTTTGAGTTAGCTTAACAAGGCCCAAGTCCAACCTATATAAACCACCCCTTGGCCATGTAGAACCATCTATAAATGGCCAAGCTTTACCACATACCTGACCTGCCCTAGGTTAGGACCTCGTTCTTATTACCATAGTCATGATCCGTTATGGTGACCTCAAACTAGATGGTCTACATAAGAAGCTTGGAGATCAGATATTGAAAGAACATCATAAGAACGTTACTTAGTAGGAATAATCGAGGTGCCACATCACCTTCGAGAATCTCGGATCATACTTATTTAAAAGATGCACCTGCATAGTTAAGCAATATATGAACTTATCTAGATTCTTACCTCCAAATCTATAAATAGGGATCACTCTCTACAGGTAAGACACTTTACATACGTTCATGTACACTAAAGTGTCTTTTCTTTTCTTTCTCAATTCTACATTATCGACTTAAGTAACAAAGTGGTCACGTTAGACAACTCTCGGGTGCCCATTGACTAGGTTTTCTCTCCTAAAACACAAGTAGACATTCTAGCCCCCAAGATTAAGAATCCTTATTGTAAGCACCGTAAACAGGTGCTCAGGGTTCGATACGTAAAGTTGAAGTAATTGTGTAAGTTGTCCGTCGAACCCAAATTTTATAACGATATTAGGAATATTGGTAAAAATGATGCCATAAGTTACAATTTAGTAAAATGAAATAATAAAATAACTAATTTCCTAATGTTAAGTTACACATATATTACTCGTTCTTTATCAAAAACACGTAAAATAAGTTCCAATAATTAATGAATCGATAAAAATAAATTATATACATACTAAAAATCATAAAATAACATAAATAATATTTAGGAGTATTTATTTATATTGTATATATATTTATGTATAAATAAAAATACTTGAAATTACTTAAAATACCTAACATGTATTAAAATAATACTAAATTAATTAAAAAAATCAAGAAAAATATGTGAGAGGTGTAGAAAAGTTTGGAAATAGCTAGCAATAGGCATGGCGAGATAGGAACTAAAGAGGAAAAATTAACAAATAGGAATTGAACAAAGTGACAGTTAAAAAGAGAAAAAGAAAGGATACTTAGGAAAAAAAATGCAAGAAAAACCCTAAACACCTCTATAAATTCAACAAAAGCCTTACCAAAACTTATTTTGGTCAATTGAGTGGTTAAAAAAGCTTAAGGAGAGGTGAGAAGACAAGAGCAAGAAATTTTACAAAAATTAGTGCATTTAGGGCTAAAACAAGGAATATACACCCAACCATCACTTGGAAAGTAATGGCCAACACCACCTCCTGACAGTGGGACCACTGCTAGGGTAGTCGACAAAGGAGGAGCCACCATTGGTGGCTAGAGGCAATTCGAATTGCAAGTTCCCTTTTCTACCTAATTTTCGTACAAATTCTTAATAATATCAAATTAATGTGTAAATTTACGGAAATTGCTATTCTTGAATATTTTTGTATGTAGATTCAGAAAAAAAATATCAATTTGATAAAATTATGTCCCATAATATAGTTCTATTAAGAAATTACTAAACCCGAGCTGATTTTGGCTTTTGATTTAAATGACTTTAATGATGTAGTTTTGAACCTAAAATTTTTGTATGTACTATTTAGAATATATATTACTTTACTATATAGAGTTTTTCTTGAAATTAATTTTCCAAATTTTTATTTAATTTTTAGGCCTTAAAATCATAAATAAAAGGTAATATTTTTAAGTTTATTCTATGATTTAAGGCTAATTTGGTATAAATTTTGATTTAAGATGTGTTTACACATCTTGAAATGTTGGTTGTTGATGGGAGATGGTATTTGTAATGTTAGAAAGGTTAGATATGTGTCTTAAGTGTAGATTATGTAATAATTGATAATATGTGAACATAGGAAATTAAATAAGTAGAAAATATTAGGTTAAATTGATAATATTGTAATATTAGGAATATCATATAAATTTGATTTGGAATATAAATTTAGGAAATTATATAAAACATGTACGGTATTCTCATATCAAGAGTAAATTTGGTGGTTAAATTAAGAATAAAGCATATGGTACGAACCAAAATACTAATTGAAAGCCAAATAGGAGACTTGAGGTACCTAAATATGGTTAGATGAACTTCACACGTTGGATCAAAAGGAGTTCCTAGAGTTTATAAATAAAAATTATAATTAGAAGCTAAATTATAACCTAACTCAGGAACTAATTCAAAAATTGAATCATAAACTAATTTAGGATTAATTCAGTTACAAATAATATAAACTTCGGAAAACTAGGTAAAATTATGATTTAAAAGCTTATATGTAATAAAAGTATAAATACTACAAGGGAACTTGTAAATATAACTGAGCGATGATGAACCAACCCTAGATCAGAATTAAGTAAGTAAATCAGAGATTTTAGGTAAGTTTGGGATCAATATGTTACTATATTTCGAAGTACTATTTTATAGTACTCGAAAGCTTAAGAGTATACTTGGTTATATTTATTAGATAGCTTGATTGTACGCATGCCTGTATGTAAGTGTATTTCAAGTTTAGTTGTTCAATTTTGGTTTGATGCTATAAACTATAATTGTTTGTTTCACATGAAATGATCGATCGCCTTAAACTAGATATAATTAAATATACAACTTGAAAATCTAAATCGGACATGTATTGTAACTTATTAGGAGAAACGTTTAAGATTCTTTGACCAAATATCGACGTCTTTGAAAGAGGCAGCGTTGGAGCATGATGGTTACTTCTTCATCTTTTATCAAACTAAGTGACAAGAGAGGAGGTCACAGTAAGTGTAAAGACAATGGTTCGAAGATAGTCACAGGAGAAACAGTGTCTCTATTACATAAGCTTAGGTTTGGTTGCTAGCTATTGATTATGCACTAAACTCCTCAACCCAAATTAAAGCAAGTAAAATTTTTCTAATCTCATGATGAATCGAATAATGCCATGTGATGGCAATTGATTGTTGCATTGCATTTAAATAGCTAGTTGACAACCCTACTTATGCTTGATGTATAGTCTTGTATCTCCATCCTAACTTACTAAGTGATTGGTTGCTTGCTTATATCCTTATAGATGTTATTGCAAGTGCTAGTTAGAAAGCGATAGTATGACTATCTTGAAGCTACCTACTTTTGGATCTTGGGGAGTGAGGATATAAAACTGATAATTAATTATATTTCTAAGGTTTTAGCTCTTATTTTTTACTCTCTTAATATTAAACTATGTATTACTTATGTAAGGTTAAGTTAGTAAATCATGTAACATGACTTGGAATATTAGAATCCTAGTATATGTTTTCAATACTTCCACATGCAAATATCATATTTACTTTGTAAACTATTTTCTTTAAAGCGGGTTAGTTGTGGGCATTTTATGTAAATCAGGTTTAAAATAGCGGCTATATGGTTAGCTTCTATCTTAGAATGGTTTATACAATGAGATTATTATGATCATATTGCTTCGCGATGTAACAGTTTTAAGTTAGTATCAAATTGTAGTTTTAGTGAACTTACTTTGAAGTGTTATAATTAAAAGAAGTTGACATTATAGAAGCACATTGAGAGTAGGTAGTAAAGGATTGTACTATAAATTATAGAGTAAGCAGTGACTATAATACTAAACTAAAATAAGCCTTACTTAATCTTAAATCCACTTATGGGGTCATAGGTAAGATTAATAGTTAGTAGGAATAATTCAAGTGAAATGGAGATGAGTCCCTATCTAGTATAGAATAGAGATATAAAGGTTGTTGTTAGAAATAGTTGATTGGGATATGCTCAAGACTATGGATGGGATTATTGATTAGTCTGTTGATGGGATATGATATAGTTGGTGAGACTCTAGATAATAACGAAAATTAATTTGATCTTTAGTATAATAGACATACTGCGATATTTTTCATTGAGTAAGATGGTTGGAAAGTAAGGGAGTATGACTTGAATAATGCTAGTGAGATGCTTTTCGTAAGGATAGAAGAGAGAGAGACCTTACCTTATTAGTATAACTTATATTCCGACTAGTACATCATATATCTTTAGATGTTACCCTCAAAAGGTTATTAATGGGCTTCTTATATTTTCCTAGATCAACTGGAGTAGGTAAAGAAAAACCCTTAAAGCTAAAAAGATCTCACCCTAAGCTCATTGCTTGAAAAACAGCAAGTGAATCAAGAACCTACAAAATTCCAAGATGATATCAGCTTGATGTTTAATATAAATGTTAAATAGTAAAGTGGAGGATGAAATAAATGATGGTATGGAAGAGAATCCTTAGAAAGACAAAATAATGAGGGGGAATAGTCAAAAGCTAATTTAGAAAGTGAATTAGAACCTAATTCATGAGTAGATCCTATGCAGAATGAGAATGTAGCATATGAGTTAATAGTTAATAATGGCATTGAGGAGTTTGATGGTGATAAGGTATACAAAATAATTACTATTTTTTTATTTTCCTATGGAGGTATAGAATACTGACTCAACAAATGAAAATAATGATGATATAACTAGAAGATAAATGTGATGGAATTCTTTTGAATGAATGGTTGTTATTGGTGATTTGAATGACTGATATATTATGATAGTTGATTATCTTTTGTTGGGATGTTAGAGTTAATCTTTTGTTAGCTATTCATATAGGTGGACATTTCGCCGATCTCTTGATGGATATTGTTGTATTACTTGATGAATGTGTATTCTTTTAGAAAATGTGCATATGTTATAAGGTTTTATATACTTATAGTTAAGGGTCTAAAAGAATCATATGTGTTTTGAGTGACTAATATTGGAAGTTCTTTGCATATGTAAGAATGGTTGTAGAAATTATAATACGAGGCTATAATCAGGTCTTGAATCCTTAGCCCTTAATAAATAACTAAATAAGGACTTATATCTTTAGAGTTGTAGGCAAGTATAAGTAAAGCAAAATAAGTATAAAGTGGATAGTAGGATCTTTATGTTATATTAAGGCAAATGGAATGATATCATTATGTAGTACTTATGTTCGATTATAGGGGAAGGAAGGTTATTGAAGGATGCATGAGAAATGAAGTAAGATTATCAAATAAATTATGATTGAATATGTATCCAGGCACCCTAACATAGTAATAGTGAGATGAGTAACGATCGATTATGGAAATGGGAATTATAGCAAAATGCTTAAAGAGGATTAGGACTTTCAATTAAATGTTTCTTGGTTATCTTAAGATTAATCTAGATAGAACCTAACCTACCAGGAAGTGAATTTTATAAGACAGTTACCCACTGGTATACTTATTATGATATGATGATAATGAATAACGATTTAGTATCTTGTTATGGAAAGAACTAAAGAAGACAGAAGGTCTCAAGAGATAAAAGAGAGTACAGACAAAATCTTAAGGAAATAGTAAGTTGTCTAAAATCATTAAGCCATACGATATCCTAAGACAAGATGGATAAGCCTCTTAGATCGAGAGAGAGAATTTTAGAGCCCTTGAGATTTCAAAATATCAAAGATTGACTTATGGTACAATTATACTAAAGCTAGCAATATGAGTAGGGGAAAACTTGAGGGTAGGGTGATTAAAAGGAATGATTGGATTACTTAATAAGTGTTCAATAGTAAGTTGGAACATAATATTTTTATAATGGTGTTTAGATGAAGATAGTATAGAAATTATTCCTTATTAAATTTGATCTAATTAGGTGCGATGGGTTAGAAAGTTGTTGACTTACCCCTGTTAATGAGGTGATGGATAAGGAATGTTAATAAGAGATAGTCATTTAAGGATCTAAGTTTCAGGGAGTCAAAAGATAAATAGTGCATTTCAACTAAGGACTCTAACTTGATCTTAGCTGAGTGATAATAACTCTGGACAAAAGAAGGAAAAAGCAGTAACTTTAGTAAATAAATTTATCCCATCTATATTTAGTTCGTATGTTGTGATAATAATGAAAGTATTAAGTATTAGAACAAGGAGTCTATTATTATTTTTTTTTAGATATCATGCTCGACTTAAAAGAGAAATATTGTAGAGGTAGGAATCACAAATCTATGAAGGTATGACGATGGAATTGGTGAGAGTCATCAATGTTGGAAGAGTAAATATTATTCTAAGTCTTGTCAGCATATAGAAGAGGAACTGGAGATATTAAGAATTCAGTAATATTATTCTGATTATTCAAATACTTATCATATAAGACATGTTAGATTATGAAGGGAGTTGTGCCAAAAGATGGAAGAATATTATGATTCTACGCGATAATTTTAGGAGTTGAAAGTAAAATCAAAACAAGATTTATGACATACAGGTATTCAAACCCCTAATTTTAAGATAACAATTGACATGTAAACTGAACTTAGCTAGTTCGAATTCAACTTTTATGAATAGAGAATTGGGTGATAATCATAAGAGTAATATATAATTATTATATATAATATATATATTTTGACTTATAAGAAATAAACACCTCAATATCAATATTATAATTGTATTTCATCCATGGATGAAATACAATTATAATATTGATATTGAGGTGTTTATTTCTTATAAGTCAAAATATATATATTATATATAATAATTATATATTACTCTTATGATTATCACCCAATTCTCTATTCATAAAAGTTGAATTCGAACTAGCTAAGTTCAGTTTACATGTCAATTGTTATCTTAAAATTAGGGGTTTGAATACCTGTATGTCATAAATCTTGTTTTGATTTTACTTTCAACTCCTAAAATTATCGCGTAGAATCATAATATTCTTCCATCTTTTGGCACAACTCCCTTCATAATCTAACATGTCTTATATGATAAGTATTTGAATAATCAGAATAATATTACTGAATTCTTAATATCTCCAGTTCCTCTTCTATATGCTGACAAGACTTAGAATAATATTTACTCTTCCAACATTGATGACTCTCACCAATTCCATCGTCATACCTTCATAGATTTGTGATTCCTACCTCTACAATATTTCTCTTTTAAGTCGAGCATGATATCTAAAAAAAAATAATAATAGACTCCTTGTTCTAATACTTAATACTTTCATTATTATCACAACATACGAACTAAATATAGATGGGATAAATTTATTTACTAAAGTTACTGCTTTTTCCTTCTTTTGTCCAGAGTTATTATCACTCAGCTAAGATCAAGTTAGAGTCCTTAGTTGAAATGCACTATTTATCTTTTGACTCCCTGAAACTTAGATCCTTAAATGACTATCTCTTATTAACATTCCTTATCCATCACCTCATTAACAGGGGTAAGTCAACAACTTTCTAACCCATCGCACCTAATTAGATCAAATTTAATAAGGAATAATTTCTATACTATCTTCATCTAAACACCATTATAAAAATATTATGTTCCAACTTACTATTGAACACTTATTAAGTAATCCAATCATTCCTTTTAATCACCCTACCCTCAAGTTTTCCCCTACTCATATTGCTAGCTTTAGTATAATTGTACCATAAGTCAATCTTTGATATTTTGAAATCTCAAGGGCTCTAAAATTCTCTCTCTCGATCTAAGAGGCTTATCCATCTTGTCTTAGGATATCGTATGGCTTAATGATTTTAGACAACTTACTATTTCCTTAAGATTTTGTCTGTACTCTCTTTTATCTCTTGAGACCTTCTGTCTTCTTTAGTTCTTTCCATAACAAGATACTAAATCGTTATTCATTATCATCATATCATAATAAGTATACCAGTGGGTAACTGTCTTATAAAATTCACTTCCTGGTAGGTTAGGTTCTATCTAGATTAATCTTAAGATAACCAAGAAACATTTAATTGAAAGTCCTAATCCTCTTTAAGCATTTTGCTATAATTCCCATTTCCATAATCGATCGTTACTCATCTCACTATTACTATGTTAGGGTGCCTGGATACATATTCAATCATAATTTATTTGATAATCTTACTTCATTTCTCATGCATCCTTCAATAACCTTCCTTCCCCTATAATCGAACATAAGTACTACATAATGATATCATTCCATTTGCCTTAATATAACATAAAGATCCTACTATCCACTTTATACTTATTTTGCTTTACTTATACTTGCCTACAACTCTA
>JAMXBB010000007.1:31134136-31189929 GCA_024138015.1 Lumnitzera littorea | reverse complement strand
GCTAAGCTATATGAGGAACAAATGAGAAGCTATGATAGTAGTATAATCATTTGAGTGAAAGATTTTGGATGAAAGAAAAGGCGATGATATGAAGAAAATTTAGAACCACTAATGATCACAAATAAAACTTAAGAAACAAACAAACAAGGAATAAATGGGGAATAAACTAATAAGAAAATTTGTACGATCGTAAAGCTAAGTTATAAGATAATACGATATGACTAGGAGACTACAGCGATGAAATAAGCCCTGATCAATACTAGATAAGGAATGCAAAGGAAGGAAATTAAGAGATCGAGCAAAGGCTCAAATAAAGAAGAAATGGAATGTTAATTAGAAAGCAATTAAGGGACTTAATCAGTAGACTACACATAAGTTTCACTTGAAGATAGTTCGGTAGAATGGAAAGTGGGTTTTAAGGATATGAAGTAACCCCAAAAAATACTGGATAATCAGGTTCAGAAGTTCAAGAGTTGAGACACGGAGTAGGTAAAGATACGATCAGATGAAGGTCTAGACTTAGAAACTAAAGTAGAGCTAAATGTAGTGAAGACAAAGTAATACTTATAGGTTGTTCGATTTTTAGAATCGTAATAATATATAAACTATCAATCCTAGAAGTAAGCAATACATGGATATACAGTAGTTTCGAGGACGAAACTATTTTAAAGGGGGGTAGAATGTAAGCCCCAAAGTTCAGCCAAGTAACCGTAAGATTGAACTTAGAACCCAAGGTTTAGGGCGATTGGCTAAAGGACCCGATCACACCCAAATTATAAACTATTGAGAGAAATATTAGTAAAAATGACCCCGTAAACTTAAATTTAAGAAAATAAATAGTAAAATAGGAGACTATACTTAAGAAAATAAATAGTAAACTTTTCACCTTTTGAAAAGTTATAGAAAGGTCTTCAAATACTTATTTAGAAAGTTCCACTGAAGCAAACAACACAACAATCATTATTTTTCTTTAGAGTGAAATTAATTTTTATTTTATTCTCACTTGTAATTTGTAATTCTTACTTGTTTGAGTGTTGAGACAAATATATTTGTATTTTGTAAATCTATATTAGCTTAGATTATAAAAAGGCTAAATAGGTAGAGCAAAGTGTTGTAAAGTTCATGTGTGACGAATGCTTGTAATCTCTCTATGATTTGATATAGTAGATCAAGTGGAACAATACTGGTGAAATAGACTAGGTCCCTAACGATGGAGCTAGAAGATAGCAGTAGGTAGAAGATTGAAACTTTATAAATCCTCAGTTTGATATTTTCCTTCTTTACTCTTTTAATTTGTTTTATAAATTATTGTGTATTGAATTATTAAATATCACTGTTCACCAATATAAGTTGTTAAGAGAGATAACTTTATTTTTCTTATATAAAAAAAAGTTTTCAAAAAACTTAAAGATATTAATTCACCCCCTCTCTTGATATCTTATACGGGAGCAACAGATATAAATATTTTAAAGCACAAGCTCAACATTGATTAGAAAGCCAAGTTGTTAAAACAAATGAAATGGTGCTTTGCCTCCAAGATGCAAGCAACGATTGAGAAAGAATTGAAAAAGTTACATAAGGTTAGGTTTATCAGGGAAGAGAAATATCTAACCTGACTAGCCAATGTATTCTAAGTTAAGAAGGCCAACGAAAAGTGGAAGATATGTGTTGACTACACTAACTTCAATAAATCTTACCCATAGGGCTACTTTCCATTACTAGGAACCGACTAATTGGTCAACACGACCTCAAGACATGTTCTCGTAAGTTTCATGGACATATTTTTTAGGTATAACTAGATCATGATGGTACTTGAGGATGAAGTGTATACATCATTCATCACAAGCTTTAGTACATATTGCTACAAAAAGCCCTTCAACCTTAAGAATATTGGGGCAACTTATCAAAGGATGGTTGTAAAACTCCTCAAGTCATAACTTAGGCACAACATGGAAATTTATGTTGACAACATGATTGTCAAAAGCAAGAAGCTTAAGGACCACCTTTAAGACTTCTAAGAAGCTTTTAATTAGATGAAGAAGCATAAAATGAGCCTAAACCCATAGAATTGTGTATTTAGAATGACATTTAGCAAATTCCTTAGCTATATGGTAATAAAACAAGGCATTGAAGTAGACTTCGACAAAGTTGCAACCATCATAGGCATGAAGTGTCCCACCAATGTTAAGGAGGTTCACAAACTCATGGGATAGGTAGCTATACTTAGCTAATTCATGTCCCAAAGCGTGGATAGGTGCTTAGAATTTTTCAAAATACTAAAGAACTTGTTACGCCCGAAAAAGATAGAGTTGTAACAATTTCGTCATGTAAGTCATCCTAAGATAGAAACTGTCCTCACAGTTGCTATCCTAGAGTTAGTTCACATTAGGTGTACTCAACTTTACCCTTTTGAAGCGTCCAATTCGATACCTATTTGATGTAAACCTATAGAGTAATCCTTTGAAATAATTTGTTAAAAATAAATTTGTAGTTTGATCTTATAAAAGAGTAATAGTAATCCCACAGGTACCTATCATTTCATATACAAACCAGAATATTGAAAACTATCAAGCCCCTTGAGAAGTGTTGTGTAGTTTTCCTTAAAAGATAAGAAAGCTATTACTAAGGGCAATAACCAACTATTTCTTGCTGCATCTTACTTCCTGTCTCGGTTTACTAGTGTTCTAGTTTTGGGTAAGCATTTGTAGTCCAATTGGAATTTCCAAAACAAATTATAGAGGAATGAGTGACAATTTGCTCAATAAGTAGGGCGGAGATAAAAGTATGCACTTAGCACGTCACAAGTAGAGTTTTCAACTAAATTGGTTACATGAAATGCATGTGCAAGAAAATGTCATCGCACGACGTTATCCGGTTTATCATAAGATCAGAGAAATTGTGCCCACTTTAATTCGGGTTGAGGAGATTGATGTTATGCAGTTCGTGAATCGAGACCAAATTGAGACTCGTGCAATGGAGAATACCCTCATCCCATGACCACTTTCAAACCATGGCCCCCAACTTTGCCATAACCTCCTCTCTTGTCACTTAGTTCAACTAAAGGTGGTGAAAGGACCATTTTAGCTATCCTCATTGAAGGGAGTTCGTGTTTAGCTCGAGAATCCTAGCTGTTATCCTTAGTGGGTTGCAATGCATATCAAGTTAGATAATAAGCTGAGTTTGAGTTAATTTATTTTTAGGATGAACAATCAAGTTCAAACAATTCAAGTATAATAATATTTATAGAACAACCATATCATGGAGCTCAGCTCCTATCACAACATATTAAAACTCAACCACAAACGCTGCATACATACAAACAGCTACCTACAATTACAAGCTAGTACATACCAACGTCTCTAGATATTCTGAAATAATAACCCAAAATGTTGTAAAGCATTGATTCCATTTACCTGTGTTGACGCTCATTTTGGAAAACTCATATCGTTAATGGTCTAATTACTAGGAGACTCTATATATGTAAAACCCAAATTCAGTTTTTGTAATAGTTATGAAAACATTAAGGTCTTATCTAAAATATATTATAATAATAATATATAGTTTTCTTATATAAGTCATGTTAAGTTATTATTTATTAATAATATATATAATTATACTATTATGTATAATATATCGTTTCAATCATATTAAAATGTATTTTTAATTGGTTAAATCACATTTTAATTTTGATAGGGTTATCGTAATATGTATATTCTAGTAATATTATAGAGTTGTAGGTTATATTACCTAAGATTGTCTGATTTTAGTAAAAATAGTATCGTTGGGTTCATACAGACTTATCGACAAGTATTACAGATCATATTTCTAGAGATGACTTTTAACGAGTAGTTCGAGTTCTTAATAAAGTTATACGTATCTAAATAAATATTATTGTATTATATGTATTTTATATTATTAAACTGTATTTTACCCAATTTATTAATATAACCCTATAATATAGATATTATTTAATCCTAACACCCCTATAATATATTCCAGTCATTAAAATATCATTAAATATATTAAAATTATACTTTTTTTATCAAATCCAACCAATACATGTATAGGTAGTTTCTATTGTATTATTTTTCATATTTAGTCTATTATTACTAGAAATATGTCTCGATTCGTAAATTAAGCAATTTTACTACATAAATTCATAGTAATTAGCTCGAGTTGCCAAATAATTCCTTGAACATTTCTATAGACTTGTAAAAATATGAGGAATTCAGTTATCACTTGGTTTCAGGTTTTTGATTTATCGCCTATATATTTGAATTTATGATTTTATCCCTAAATTATCCAAATATGATTCTTTTTGTACAAAATTGATTTCAACCTATCCCATCAATATTATACTTCACTAAAAATCAGTATAGGTCCATTTCACCAATTAATTTCATAAATCCTATTTATTTCACATTTTTAACCTATTTTCTAGCTATTTTTAGGCCAAAAAATACAATAAATATTAAAAATACTCAAATAAAAAATCAGGCTATATAGAAATTATCTATATATCATGTATATCTTATACAAAAATTTTGAGCTAGAAACAATATCATTTGATATATTTACTTAGAAAGTCAAAATTCAGACAAATAGTGATTTTCTTAAGCATACATAAAATAATTATAATTTTACAAAAATGAAATTAAAACATGAAATTAAATCTAAAATAACTTAGATATATTTTTTTTCATAATTTTTTGACTTAATTTAATATTTCTAAAAATTATAAGAAAAACATGGTAGAAAATCAACCGACCTATTCATCAGTACTCTGACCATCGTTTGCTAATGAGGGTATGTCGGGTGGCATGGGCATTGGTGGTGCTTCATGGTGGTGGAAGGGTGTCACAGCAAATCAAGGTTTGGTTTGAGAACTAGTTAGGCTCGATCCTTGCTCTGTTTTTTCGTATTTTTATTCAAAATTTTCTTAAGTTTTTTTGGTTGCCAAAATGTTAAATATGAGTCCTAGTATCTTATTTATAGTGTTTTAGGTCAGTTAGAATTTTTTCTTAATTGTTAAGAAATTTTTCCTCCATTTACAAGTGTAAAAAATCAAGCATAAGGTGTTCGATTCTTATAAATTTACTTTTGATGCAGCTACTTATCCTTTTTAAGTTGCTCCATATTTAATCCAATCATATTATAGGTCATTTCTTATTTTTTCTATAATTTTTAGATGATATTTTAGGGTATTTTGATATTTTATATTAGTATTTAATGATTTTGTTAATATATGGGTATATATTTTATCTATATAATACATGTAATGAGTAATTATATACATGTAATCGTGTTTCTAGCATATCTTTTATTTTAAGATATTTTTCTTATTTAATTTTGAGATTTTATCGCTTATTGTACATAATTACGTAATTTTAGGTTAATTTACAAGTATATTCATGAAAATACGTATATACTCATATAATATATTATGTTATATCATTTTTTTTTATTGCTTAATTAACTTATCTTTAAATCATTGTCATATTCCGAACTTGATTTTAGGGGTTTTGATTATTTTTACACTATATTGAATAATCATATTTCTAAAGCCAAATTTGAGATTTTTAGGCATTATTTTTGCAATCTAACTTTAATGGGTCGCTTCAACTAATTTTTTTAACTTAGTTATAAGGTTGGAACTCAATCGGATATGTTTTCCCGAAAGATTTAAATTTAGGTACAATTACTTTAAATATGATTTTAGGGTCTCATATAAGGTAAATTTTCACTATTTTGATTATATTCTTAATATTTTATTATATTTTTTTACTTCTAAGCATGTAAGAATTTCTCAATTAGAGTTATCATGCTTCTTGTAAGTTTCTAGCCCACTCGATTTATTTTCCTAAATATCCTAGATCAATTATTGATCCTAATTGTACAAGGACGGGGCTTTATTTTAATACTTAGACGTTCATGGCTTGATTGCTAATTTATGGGATATTACAAAACTACCCCCAAGTTTGAGTGGACCTCGCATGTGTAAGGAAGCATACAAGCAACTATAAAAATTCTTCACCTCCTTACTAGTGCTCTCAAAGCTAGAATTTAGAGAAGATCAATTCCTGTACTTAGCAATAGATGACTAGGCCCTTTCTTTAGTCTTAGTCTAAGCTGAAGGAAGGGAGTAATGCACAAAAATCTAATATTTTAAGGTAGAGAAGTTTACTTTAGCAGTAGTAACCTCGGCTTGGAGGCTCCAACCATACTTCGAAGCACATCAGATTATTGTCCTGACCAACTAACCCCTATGAAATATACTATGGAAGCAAGATTCCTTGAGGAAAATGATATAATATGCACTCGAATTAAGTGCATATGGTAGCTAGTATAAACCTTGTAAAGTTGACAAAGTTCGAGGTTTAGCTTACTTCATAGTATAGTATTAGGGAAGAGCTACTAGAAGAAGAGGATTAGAGGCCTACTTGGATGCTGGACATTGATGGATCATCTACCTAAGAAGGATGAGGAGTGAGGCTACTACTCAAAGGCCTCCATGACGTAGCAATATGCGATTCCTTAAAGTTTTAGTTTATGCTAGCAATAACAGGGCTGAAAATGACTGGGCTAAAGCTAGCAAAAGAAGTCAAAGTTGAGATTAGACATCTTCTCAAACTCGATGCTTGTAGTATAATAAGTTATAGGTGAATATGAAATGAAGGGGGAAGGGATGATCAAGTAATTAGAGTTAGCCAAGTCCCTTGCCATGGAGTTTACTTTGGACCTTAACTAAAATCCTTGAGCTCAAGAACTCCATGGCAACTGGATTGTCTAGATATGCATCTATAGGTGTCTTAAAGTTGTAGATAATGTTAAGAAGATCTTTGTAGAGTACTTATCAGAGAGGAGCATGGACCAACCGCTTTAACAAACTCTAGTAGCATACACCAATCCCCTTGAATCATGCTAAATGGACGAAATCATTGAGTTCCTAAAGCATCGATACTATACCAACGGATTTGAAGGAAGTTCGGAAGCTACAGTATGGGGTAGGGGATTACACTATGCCTGGCAAAGCCTTGTGCTGTTAAGGTCTAAGCCTTCTCTTACTCCGCTGCCTCTAACTAGAGGAAGCCTGGAGACTCTTAAAAATACTATACGCTGGTACATACAGCAACGACATTAAAGCTGGGGCCCTTTATGCCCAAGGTCTGAGACTTGGTATCTACTGGCTAATCATAAAGTAAGATACTAAGGAGATGGTACAACAATGTGTATAGTGCTAAAACCACACATGTGCCACCCATTTACCGACTAGCAATTTGGAGCCCTTTACCAACTTGTGGCCCTTCGCTTAGTAGGGCCTTGACATCCTTGGCTCTTTCCAAAGGCTAAGGGAAAAAAAATAATACATCATAGCCATAGACTACTTTACCAAGTAGGTAGAAGCAAAAGCTATAGCAAAGATCATCGAGAAGAACATAAGGTCATTCATTGTAAACTTCATATTCACATGATTTGGCATACCTTACTTAATCACAATAGACAACGAGTCGTAGTTTGATAGCTCAAAGTTTTGGATGTTCAATGAGAAATATGATAACTCTTATTCTAAACATATTTTATATGGTGATTTTATAGTATTTCTCTTACATTTTTGGTTTTCTTTAAAGAAATTAATACTTAATTGAGTAAAATTTTGATTTCAAGGTTTGAATATGTTCTTGGATTGAAAACGAAGAAAAGGAATCAAGTTTTACTCAATTTGGAGTTCAAATGAATGAGTTATGAAGTTTTGATATTATATAGTCTAGGACACGGTCGTGTCCCTAGGCTGTGTCCATCCAAAAAAATTTGCCAAGGTTAGAAAATTGTACGACCTGGGGACACGACCGTGTCCCAAGCCGTGTCTGGTGACGAAAACAGAAACCTTACAATACATTATAAAAGGACATACTAGAGTTTCGAAAAAGGGATTGGACACTTGAGAAGTGAAGAGACTTGAAGAGAAGGAGAGGAAAAAGGTGAAAGCAACACCAACTTCAAGATTGGAAAGATTTTTCATCAACCAAAGGAGTTTTTCATGTTTTATTTTATGTTTTTGATGGAACTCGTTTTTAGTTTCATAATGATAGCTTAGAATTCGTATATTTAGGATTATGGAACCTAGGGTTTCATGTGACTCTTGGGTTGATTTATAATTTTCAATAAAGTTTCTATCTTTTCTTGATTCAATTATGTTGTTTAATTATTGATTGATATTTCTAGAGTATCAATTTATGATATTATGCATAATGATTGAGAAATTACATGTATAATGAGATCTTGGCATAATTGGAGAGAATTACATGTGTACTTAGAGATAAGATACATGTTTCTTCTGGAAAGTTATTTGTTTGTGTGGGAATTCATTATACATTAATGCGATTCTAAATTATATTACTAAGTGAAGAGATTCCGATAAATAATTTAGGATTAGGGTTAATATGCTTGAGAAAGGTATTAACTTTAATTGTGAATCCCTCTGGTCAAGAATAACATAAATTGAATTGAATATATTTTAAGTGGTCACATGTTAAACACTAGGAGAAATAATTCCTCAATACGTTATTACTTTCTTGAAGTAGTTCTTAGTTTTATCGCTTTCTAAATTGTTTAATCAAGTCTCATAATTAGGTTAGTTTGTTAATTTTAATATTTTTAATTAATTCAACTCATCATAATTTTTCGGTTAAATAATAGAGATAAGGTTAATATTAGTACTCGAAGTCTCTGAGGGATCGACTCAGACTCACATCCACTATATTAAAACTGATAGGTACACTTCCCTGATATCAAAATACCACATCAACACCTACTATACCTCAATGGCCCATTTGTAGACTAATAGTTAAGTTGAAGCAACCAATAAGACCATCCTCGAAATCCTAAAGAAGAAGGTAGTGGTAACATGGATTTAGCATACATTTTCTACAGTTATTTTGTGTTATTTTAGATGTTAATCTAGTCAATTTTATATTATTTTGAGCTTAATTCCTTTAAATATCAGTTTTAAGGACTTTAAGAGTATTTTAAGAAGTTTTTGAATGTTTTTATCAAGTTTTGGAGAATTTTTTAGTAAAAGCATTCGTTGAGGAATAAAGTGGAGGAATTTCAAATGAGAATTGAAGTCTAGAAAAGATCACGGTTGGACACCACAGTCGTGGTTCTTACCCATGTTCCCTTCATCATGCAATTTCATCAAATTTTCAAAGATTTTAGACAAAGTGCATGTATACGCCTAAGCTTCATGACCATGCACCTCAACCATGGACTTCCAATGATTTTTAAATCTTTTATTTTTGTTAGGTTTCTTTGTAATTCTAGGTCCACTTCTCATTCATTTCATTATGGATTGATGATCTTTTAATAATACCTTCTAAGAGATGGTTGGTATAAGATGGTGAACAATAAAGTTTGATTTTAGAAAAACACCAACATTATGTTAATGTACTAAATAGACACTTAGCCCTAGGTTTGTAGAGAGAACCCTTGGAGCAAAAGTTGGTAGAGTATAGAATTACAAGGGGGGCTCTTTCGTTATTTTCTTTCTACTTTACTTTCATGTCTTTGTTTTGAATTCTTAGTAAATCATTGTTGATCCTTATGTTTTAGGGTGATTTTTATTAATGAAATTTAATCTATGATTTTGTATATTGTGATTTAATTGTGTTCTTTTAATTCAATACATACGTGATTGAGTTATTGCTAAAGTTTATTGTAAAGTTCGCGAGAGTAAGCAATATGACTGACTAACACAATTAGGTAAAACTGGTTAACTAAAATGTTTAGTAGTTCAATGTTTTTGGATTAGGGTAACCTAAGAGTAGGATTCAAGAGTATTGTACGATCTTGCAAATGTTCTATTTAGAAGTGATTCAGGTAAAGAAGGTTTCAAGATTAGGAATTAACTTGAGACGCAAGTCTAGTTAATTCATCATAGGAATCTCTACGGTCCAATGTGGCAATTGAGATTGAATAAATTACTCAAAAGTAGGTGGTAAACAATGCTAAAGATTTACTAAGAAACACGTTCCCTTTTTATTAATTGTTCTTTTAATTTATTTGTTCATATTTAATTATTATTATTTTGTTTATGTTATTTTAATTGTTATTGCAATCTTCAATTTTCATCCTTAATTATTTAAATAAATCTTCTATTGTATAAGTTAGGTAATTAACTAGGCTACGGATATAGTGGCTAAAAATAACTATATACTACTCCTATGTATAATTCCTCATGGTATCGATATTTTATACTATAACTTGACTAAGTGCACTTGCCTAAGTCTTATGAGATAGACCTAGCCAAAGTTAAGTGGGTGGAGGAACTCCCTCTTATCTTAAGGGGATATTGAACTACCTATAGGATGACTATTGGAGAAATCCCCTTCCATTCAACATTTGGAACTGAAGCTATATTACCAATTTAGTTGGATTTTGATGTAACTTTCAATTGGATCAGCCTCTTTGCGGACCTTGAAACTATCCAGGGAGTCCAAGACATAACCAGCTGACGTTAGCCATTTACAAACATATGGTGGCAAGATGCTAGACAAGAAAGTCAGGCACAAAGTATTTAAGCTTGGTGACCTTGTATCATAGAAGCTTGAAGCCATAAGAGCCCAAGAAGGTCAAGGTAAGCTTGCATTAAACTAGGAAGATCTTGTTAGAGTGAAGGAAATCTGAGGGAGCAGGGCTTATAAGTTAGAAAGATTAGATGGGATTAAAGTCCCTAGGACTTTGAATACTAGTAATCTCTAGCTATTTTTTGAGTAATTGTATTCTTTTATTATAGATGAATAATGAAGTTCTATTTTCTTCAACTTTTGTGTGTATGTGTGTGTGTTTTACTACCTAACACCAAGTAGTCCTCCTCTAAGTATTTTTATTCTCATACAAATCAAAACTATTTAGGTGCCAAGGGAACTCTACAGGAAATAGAGCCTGAGTCAATGCAGGAAAGCTAAGAAAGCCTAATTACTATTAAAAGGACATTAAATCTAAGGCTATAGACCCCCTAAAACTAAAAAACCTAAGGTGGCAAAGCCTAAATAGCTCCACCTAACCATAGGCTTAAAGGCCTGAATGATATAAATCTAAGGCTAAAAAGCTTAGGAATCTATACAACAAGGTAAATCCAAAGCTATAAACCTTAAGGTGGCAAATCTTGGAAGGTCTACTAGACCATTGGCTAAAAAGCCCGAATAATATGAATTTGAGGTTGAAAAGCCTATGTAACCTTCAGATGATAGTAGCTAAAAAGCTTACAGCGTATAAGTCTAAGGCTAAAAAGCTTGACTAGTTTTAATAAGCTGAAGGCAATAAAGCCCGAACATCCTACATAACCGAGGCTAACATGCCGTGGTTTGTAGAGTAAGTTTGTGGGGTGGAACCCTAGATAACTTATGAACATTGATGCTTGTAAGCTTAGACAATAAGAAGTCACTAGGTAAGGGAGCCCTAAAGCATTGAAGCATAGGAGATCTTAGGGCCAAGGTATTCAAACAAAGCCCAACTAAGACTAGCAACCAAACCCCATGATACTTAAATACGGGGCAACTAAAGACAACACACAAGCAAAATGAAATAACAAAGACCAAGGAGATAGAAGATAACGGAGTTAATTCATTTATTTCAAGTCTTACAAGTACATTCCAAAAGAAATACAAAAAATATACAAGTACTATATTTAACTCGACTTGAGGTTCTTCTAGAGGTCCTTCAAAATAGGATGGCCTTATGAGCTCAAATCCAGTTGGCAAGATGCAATTGTCAATAAGGCAAGAGGAGCAGTAGGATCTAAGGGAGTAGCTAATGACGTGAAATTAGATACATATTCTATAGTTATTTTGTACTACTTTAGATATTAATCTAGTAAATAATATAGCATTTTGAGCTTAATTCTTTTAATTTTCAATTTGAAGGACTTTGGGAGCATTTTATGAGGTTTTAAAGATTTTTATTTTGTTTTAGAGCTTAATTGGATAAAATCATTGACCAAGAATTAAAGTGAAGAATTTTGAGTGATAAATGAAGTCTAGAAAAGAACATAGTTGAAGACCACGATAGTTGTTTGTGCCCATGTTCCTCTTGTCAATCAATTTCATTGAATTTTAAAGATTTCAGACAAAGTATAAGTATACCTCTAAGCTCTACGACCATGTACCTAACCCATAGACTTGCAATGATTTTTAAATCTCTTATTTTTGTTAGTTTTTTCTTGTAATTCTAGGTCTACTCCTTGTGAATAGATGTTTATACCTTGGGTTTGCAATGATAGCTCTTTCAATGCTAGAATCAATAAGGTAAAGAATTACTAGGGGGCTTCTTTACTCTTTTCTTTATATTATATTGTCATATCTTTATTTTAATCTCTTAGTAAATCATTGTTGAACCTTACATTCTAAGGTGACTTTTATTGTCAAAGAGATTCAACCTATGATTTTCCATATAATGATCCAATTGTGTTGTCTTTATTGTTTTCTTTAATTCAATATACTAGTGATTAAGTTATTCTTAGAGTTTGTTGTAGAGTTTGCAAAAGTATGCAATATGACTAATTAACACAATCAGGCAAAACTAGCTAACTAAAATATTTAGTAGTTCGATTTTTCTATATTAAGGTAACTTAATAGTAGGATTCAAAAGTGTCATGTGGTTTAGTGACATTCTATTCAAAAGTGATTCGAGTAGAGAGGCTTTCAGGGTTAAGAAGTAGCCAGAGATACGAGTCTGATTAATTCATAATATGAATCTCCACAGTCCAATATAGCAATTGAGATTAAATAAGTTACTTAAAACTAGGTAGTAAATGACACTAAAGATTTACTAAGGAACATATTTCTCCTTCCTGTAATTTAATTGTTGTTATCTCATCATTCTTATTTAATTGTTCTTAGTTAATTATTATTATTGTTATTGTTCTTATTTATTTTGTTTATGTTAAGTCAGTTATTTCATTATAGCAATCCTCACTTTTCCACCTCTAGTTATTCAGTTAAATCTTTTATTGTATCAATTAGGTATTAAATTATCTAAGGACACAACTACTAAAAATAATTAGATATTACTCCCATGTATGGTTTCTCCTAGGATCAATACTTGGACTCACAATTTTGTTTTATCTATATTGTAACTTAATTAGGCGTACTTGCCTAAGTCACCTAGCTCTGCACATTAAGTTTTTGATGCTATTATCGAGGGAGCCAATAGAGTAGTCTAATTAGGAATTTAGCAAAAACCTTAGGTTTTTCAATTATTATAACATATTTGTAATATTGCTTTCCATATTTTTTTTTCCTTATATTATTTCTAATTTCTAAATCTTTATAGTTTATGATCAGGAGTAGTAGTAGTAATCTTTTGCAATTTGATTTAGAGATTGAAAGGATAATGCGTTATCTTTGTAGGAGAGTTCATGAAACCATAGATTTGATCAATCAAGGTTCATCACTTAAATTGAAGGAAGAGTCATAGGATTTAGAAAGTGAGCCAAAAATTGAAATCGAAATCGAAAACATGGCATTAAATGACAACAACAACAATAATAAAGTTAACAAGACCCTCATGGACTTATGGTGACTAGAGTTGACTCTAGCATTGTAAAGCCTACAATTCAAACAAAGTTTTAGATTTAAGCCAATGTCATCCAAATGATTCAACAATTCGTCCAGTTTAACACATTGGCTGACGAAGACCCCAACAACCATATCTCAAATTTCTTAGAGATTTATGACACATTCAAGATGAATGGTGTCTTAGACAATACAGTAAGATTGAGGTTATTTTCATTCTCTCTACGAGGCAAGGTTAAGTAGTGGCTTAATTCTTTACTTAGGGATTTATCACTACTTAGGATTCTTTAGTAGAAAAAATATTTAGGAAAATATTTCCTACCCATAAGAACAATGAAAATTAGAAATAATATTTTTACTTTTGTTTGAATGGATGATGAGATCCTCTATGATACGTAGGAGAGATTTAAGGAATTTATTGAGGAGATGTTTGCACTACGAGCTACCTTAGTGGATGCAAATTTACACGTTCTATAATGGACTTAACTATTTCATGCATCAGATGATCGATATTGAAGCTAAAGGCACTATGAGTGTTAAGACAGTAAATGAGCTTAAGGGCCGATTGAAGGCATGGCGATGAATAATTTGTAGTGAGATAATATAAGATACAAAATAAAGACTTATAGAAATTATGAAGTGGATTCTAGGACTACGTTAATTGCTCAAGTTGAGAATTTGAATAAAAAGATTGATGGGCTAATGAAACTGGTTAATTTGGTGTAAGATGATATTTTGTTTAAAACTAAAGTTATGAACTTTATTGATATTAGTTCTATGAACAATCATTTCAACAACACTTACAAACCAAGTTAGAGTAATCATCACAACTTCTCTTAGGGATGTTGGCAATAGTAGGAGAATCGGCATGTACAACTATAGAACAAGGCTCCCAACATTGAGGAGTTGTTGAGTTGATTCATCCAAAGTTCAAATGCACACTTTCAAGCCATAGCTACACTAAGAAATACAAAAGCTTCATTGAGGAACTTAGAGAACGAGCTGGGACAATTGGCTAAGACAATTACTAAAAGGCTATAAGGAAATTTGCTTGGAAACATTGAGTCAAATCCTAAACTAGTGGGTTTAGAACCAAACTGAGGAAAGAAAATTCAACTGTCGAGCTAATGACTTAAAACAACAGCGCTCCTTAGGAGGTACTAATTTCAATCAATTCAATTTTCAATTACTTTAGTTTATTTCATGTTATACAATAAATTAGTTTAAGAATCACAATTTTATGTTAGTTTTTATCCTACTTTGAGCAATTTTCATTAGAAACAGTATTTGAATGATGTTTATACAATATTAGTTATTAAAGTCATCGTCCAATTTGATTGTTATTTATCATATTTTTGTGATTCAATTTGTGTTAACTTTAAGGTTTTCGAGTAATTATGGGAACCAAGTCGAAGAAAATCAAAGTGGCATTGAATTTAAAAAATTACAAGAAGAATACGACCAAAGTTTACAGTTGTAGACTTGGATCAAGATCCTCTCGAAAATAATTTTGGGAGGAATTTGAAATTTTTGAATGAACGGCCCATGGCCTAGACTTCACTTGTGGTCCTTGCCTGTAAGCATGTCATGGTCTTCCATTCAGACATAAAGGAAAGGAACATGACCACACTCCAAAACCATGATTCTTGCCTGTAGTCTCCTTTAAATTCAAATATCATGAGTAAGATTGTTCCTTTTTATTCTACACTTATTTTCTCTCTTTAAAACACAATTTTCTCTCAATATTCTCTCTACACTTGCACCTAAATCTTAGGAAACTTCATGATCCAACCACGCATACTATAAATTTAAGGTACATACATAATTTCTATCTACTTATTTTCTTAGATTTATTACTAAGTTGTATGGTTAGTTCTTGATAATATCGAGTTGAGTAGGCAAAATACTCTTTATTTTAGGTGTAATGTACAGGAGGTGACCATGTCATTTGATGACTTACTGTTAAATCAAGTCCTCATTTTGTGGATTACGTTGGGACCCAAGAATATAGAGAATTTCCGTATAAGTTGTCTCAAGGTGCGTATGAATCTTTTGTTTGGAATAATCTAACTAATCATGAAGGAGGAGCTTATGATCCAGGGAGGTTTAAGGCTTCTAACCTGAGATCTAACTTGAGAGATCTGGCTCTTAAGTTGATTCACTATATCATCGCTATGAGTTTTACAAGCAAAAAGAATAGCTAAGGTGTTGTTAACAAAATGGATATCTTATACTTGCATAGTATTGCTAAAAGACGACCCTTAAATTCGAGTGTCAGGATGGCTTGGTTTCTTAGGAGCCAAGTTACTAAGGGTTATTTAAAGTTTATTTTTGTAGGTCCGTTTATCACCACTTTGGCCAAAAACACCCCTTGCTTCCATGGTGTTCTACACATGTTGGCATTGGATTCTCTTGCTCCCTTAACCTATGACTCCATTAAAGTCCTGAAGTTACCTCTAGTACCTAAAGATTTATTGGTTGAGCCTTCAAGTGAAGTCACCTTATCATCATCATGGCGCAATCAAGTTCATTGTCCTCTTTAATATTTAGCACCATTAAGTGGATGATGAGGAAGATTTTAAAAAAGTAGTGGATCTTGACTAACAAGGTAGATAGAGTTGAGGTTAGATAGAGTACGCTCTTCACCTATCTAAGAGTTTGGCCAATACCTTCACTACTTATGCAGAGCCTAACTCAAATGAGGAGTTAGTTGAAGAGGAGATTAAGGAGGAGTATGAAGACAAGGAAGAAGATGAAGAGTGATCCTTTCTTTTTCACTTTTTATTTTTAAAAGACTCGGCTTGAATTTTTCTTGTTTTAGATGACTATACTAATAACTCATTTTCTATTGGTCTTTTTAGATAACTATTTGTACTTTTGACATTCTATAAGTTTGTAAGGAACTAACACCTAGATACTTGAATTAGCACTAACAGTTTTATTTAGTTTATCTTGTTTACTTTAACATCTTTTTTTCTTTTTCTTATTAGTTCGTTTTTTATACAAAGAAAACCATGCGCTTAAATGATGCAATGGAATTTAGATTCTAAACTTCAAATTTTTCTCAAGGATCGATGCTAAAACCCATGGAGTCCCAATTCATTTTCTTTTTTATTTTTATTTTCCTCCTACTTGTGTTTTGATTTGTATTATTATGCATATTAGGAACAATGTACAATGTAAGTATGTAGAGAAAAGATAGATTATGTATGTTATAAAGTAGATATACACTTAAGCTTTTGGAAAATTTCTTAAAAATCTTAGAAATTTGTGCCTATATATTGAGTAAGTATAAAATTTTTTCAAATTTGCCCATATCTTTTATGAATTTAGAACACTTTGCTGAATTTGCGTGATTAAATCCTTATGATTCAGAGTTCCCTATTACTTAAGCTTAAACTTAATCTCTAGATTATGATAGATATAGATAGGTTAAGGACTAGTTATTTTAATTTCTAAACTTGGTTCTAGAGGGATAAGGGATAATTACTTATCCCTCTTTTTCAAAATTTTTAGATTTGATGTACAAATGAGATTTGTCATTTGAAAGTCACTTTCAAAGTAGTTGGAGGCATTAAGCAATAATTGCTCAAGATTGCTAAGGATAGATCTCGATCCTAATCCCTTAGAAGAGCAAGACTCTTTCCTCCTACCAATTACAAAAAGTGAAATTTAATTAAAGTTGTTAAGGAGTGACCTTGGTCCCTTAAAAGAGTGAGGTATCTTCTTGCCGATAATTGTTAAAGTAATTAAAATGGGCTAAATTAGTAAGGATCAGTTTTAGGTTGTCAGAAGAGTAAGTCACTTTCCTAATGCTAATCATGCTTCAATAAAGGAACTAATTTAAATTTAAATAGCCTCTAATGAAAGCTCAAGAAAGTAAAGGAATAATTAGAGAATAAATTAATGTAATATACATCCAGTCTAAGTTTTTATAATAAAATTATTAAGAGAAGATTCCCTTCCTTTTGAATTATAGCGAGTAGAGCTCTATTACTTTTTCTAAGCTGGTCAATATTTGTTTTAATCTCTAGTTTAGTTTTTGCTTAAGTAATGTGGCTAACTCTGAATTTGGATTAACCATTGAAATTCAATAGTTTTTAAGTATTAATGTAAGTGTTCTAAAAGCATTGACAAGTTAAGAAAAAGGGTAATTTGGAAAGAATTTTTGCTAAGCTATTCAAACTTGAGGGTGTACTTTTCTAAAGATTATTTGTAATTACCTTATCTTTAAGATATTTTCACTTTGGTTTTTATTGTTTTGCTTGAGAACAAGCAAAAGTTTAAGTATAGGAGGATTTGATAACATGAATTTTATGTACATTTTTTGTAGTTATTTTAGATTTAATATAGTCAATTTTATATCATTTTGAGCTTAATTCATTTAAATATCATTTTCAAGGAATTTAGAAGCATTTTAAGAAGTTTTGACCAAATTTTAGAGAATTTTAGAGTAAAAGCATTGATTGAGGAATGAAGTAGAGGAATTTCGGGCAAAAATTGAAGTGTGAAAAAGATTACAATTGGAGACCACAACTATGGTTCGTACTTATGATCCGTTCGTCATGCAATTTCATTAAATTTTCGAAGATTTCGATAAAGTGTATATATACGCCCAAACTTCATAGCTGTAACACCCTAGAATTCGGCTTGTTACACGTATCAATACTAAGTTACTAACATACAAAGGCTCTGAACCTACTAATATCCTCAAATACATTTAATGAATAATCCATAAACCATACTAATATTAACACAATCTCTAAGTCATAATATAGACGGCTTTATAAGTTTCACCTTGCAACATCATCAAACTATACTATTAACTATAGAGTTTGTCATGCTCCTATAATCCACATTATATGATAAACAATATTGAAGTTTCACTTGCTCTAACTATAGCATACCACAAATACATAAACCATAAACAACACGAGGGATTTGCATCTCTAACACAACCACAATATAACATTACACTATATAACTAATAAACCCTTCTACTATTCCTTGCAGTAGGTATACTCACCATCCTCTATCATATACCAAGTTATATCTTAGATTGTCATGATAATCTTAGTCTCTTGCATTACCTACATCTAAAAACAAAGTTCTCGAAGGGTAAGTAAAAATGCCTATTACGAGAGTTACACAATTACACATGCATAAGCAAGCATAATCTACTTCACATATGAATGCATATGTATCACATAGTCAGTTATTATCTTTAATTTAAGTTCAACAAGTATCATAGCTTTCGTATCCCAAAGCTTAGGGGTAATTCGTGACCTCGAGTCACACAAATAATATATACAATATAAGTATTTGCTGTTGGATACTCTCTAACACCTTGTAATTATTAATCAATGTAAAATCTAACCAAATTGACTCGATAAGGAACTCCACTTAGGACAATGTTACTTACCAATCCCTTGGTGCTACTTTAAGATCATTAGTACTCTTGATCTCTTAGGCCTAGCCAAACATCCTCAAAACATTAAGCATTTAAGGTCGAATTTAATTATGTTCAATTTGTAACTAAGCTATCAAGCATATACAACATTTGCAAAGTCCATTAGTTTAGGATTTTGCGCACCATTCTGTATACCCTCATGCCTAATTGCATTACCCAGTACTCGTGCTCTTATTCTACACATCTCAATCAAGGTTTTCATTTTAGCATCTTGTTAAGCAATTAAATTGAACATATGAGTGTTATGCTAAATCATCATGGCCTCCAAATGAACCTGAATTGTTTGCACTATTTCAACTATCTCTACATAAATTCATTAGTAACTTCCCCCCGATTGAATCCTTTAGTTTTTTAGCTAAATTCCCACTATTTTGTTCTACTTTCGGATAAAAAACCACAATCTTTTTCAACTGCTAAGGAATCACATCAGTTAATTCACCAAAATTCTTCTCATCCAATACTTTTTTATTTAAAGAAAAAATGAATTAAGAATAATTCTACTTAAGCACCTGCAATCATTGCTTCCATAAGATAGACCCTAGCCACCTCTTCAACAATTCTATGCTTTGATACTAGATGGTATGATTAGGGTCTACATCTTTTATTTTGGCAATTAGGGTTTTTGTAATCAAATAAAAATTCAATATTTTTAAGGTTTCTTAGTTATTAATGAACAAGATAAATAAACAAAGATATGGATAAATTACCTAAGGATATAATAGTACCAAAGATTAATTTGAACTAGGTTATGTTTAATTATAATTTGATGTGACAACACATACTATAATCAAATAAGGTTCGAAACAAGCAATTGATATGATAGTACAACTAGGTGAATCAATAGTTTTATTCAATCAATATGATAGCATGATTAAATAAGTTTAAGAAAGGTTGGTTGTTATGATTCTAAGAATCGATAAGAATTAGAGTTTACAAGAGAAAGTTCTCTCATAAAAAGGTTCAATTCAATAACTTAGTCTGACTTCTTATGGATAAAGTGTCTCAAGAGTATTTATACAAACGTCGACATCCCCAAAGCAAAAATATGACCCAAAAATAGTGTTAAAACAACGAAAAAAGCTTCCATTGTAATCGTGGTTAAGGAACACAAGTATGTTCTTTACTCGTGAAGCTTCGATTAGCTCACAAATGAGATTACAGTCAATATCATGGCTGTGATCTTGATCATGAACCTCTTGGCCATGCATATCCTTGCAATTTTTCATCATAAACTTGCACCTCCCTTATACATGGGCAAGCTTTCGGTGAATATGGGCATGAATGGGCCTTTTTTTTCATCCTTTTAACAAGTTTTTAGTTTTCACACTTAATTCCCATCATATTAGCATAGAGTTTTATCAAATAAAAGCCACGAAAAAAAAAGGAAGTTAAGGGTGTAAATGAATCGAATTGATTATTAGCAGAATATTCTAGTTCAGCTCAATTATGGCTAGATTGTTGCTCTTAAAACAATCTAAGGATCAAGTTACTCAAATGATATGTATATATACTGCCCACACTCAAGTGATATGTTGAGATTAACTTAATATCAAGTTTAATGAAGTTTGTGTTAATTAATTTCAAAATGGTATAACATAATTTTTTTTTTCAATTGAGTTAAAATAAGTTTAGCTGAGTTGTATGGGGGATTATTAAAGTGCCCCTTGAACCAACCTCTAAGTTGAAAATCAAAGATAAACTAGTCACATATACGTGTTCTTTAATTAAGCTTATGTACTTTTTTTTTTTTATCTCAATTATGCACATTTTTTTTAAAATTAGGTTTACCCAGTTCCAATCCAAATACAGAACTACAGGCTTTTTATCTAGTGAAAATCAAAGATCTTTTAAAATTTTATGTGAGGGGAAAAAATATAGAAAAAAGAAACTTGAGGCTTACCTTTTTCCAAGTTTGAAGAGGGTAGAGGCTACTCAAATCATTAGAGATCCAATATCCATTAAGAAAACAAGAAGAAATTTAGTATTTTCATTTGTTAGATGAGTGAATATAGAATGAGATATACAAGGGAAAATGTGGTAACAGAGGGATGAAACTGGGCGAATTTGGGGAACAAAGACCCTTAAGTATACATGATTTTTAAATTATTAAGCAAATTAACAAGTCGCATTAATTATATAAAAAAAAAATTGTATGTATAACCTTATAATATAAGGGATTATTTTTCAGATCAAGACTAGGTTTTATCCATTATCTAAAAAAAATTCATTTTTTTATTTAAAAAAAACCAATAATATTTGAAAATCTTCCAATTACTACTCTTTAACTGTAAATAAATAAATATTTGAATCATTTGTGTACACTTATTCTGGGTTGACACTTAACTATGGTTAACCTAAACTACAGAAATAGGGTCGTAAATAAGTTGGGATGTCTAAAAGTTGCTCGAGTTTGGCTTTATTTGACTTAAGTTTAATTAGTAAATAAGTTGAGCTCCAACTTAAAATAAAGCTTATTTATTTAAATGAACCGAACTTGAGATTCAGTCTGAGCTCACGAGATTGCTTACTTAAGCTCGCGAGCCCACTCGTTTAAGTTCATGAGCTATAAATTACAAATATTATATATTATTTATTATTAGAATTTAAAAGCTAATATCCATGTAAGATACATACATATTTATATAAATATAATATGTTATATGATAATATATAATATTATCCTTATTCACTACTTGTTAATCTATTTACTTATATATTTCTTTATTTTGTATTCTTAAACGTGTGAACAAGCTCAACTTAGCTTGCTTTAAACTTAGTTTAGACTCAATTAGTAAATGAGCTAAGCTCAATTTTAAGATAAAATTCATTTATCTAAATGAGTCGAGCTCTAACCTTAATTATAAACTTAATAAAAGCTCGACACAAGTTTAAGCTTGATAATTTTTAAACTAACCAAGTTTGAGCCTTTAGAAACTTGACTTGACTTAGCTTGTTTGTGGCCCTATATAGATCAACCTTATTCTAATCTAAAGTTAAACTCTACAAGTGTCTTCATTTCTATTTACCAAACCCTTTAAAAGGAAAAAAAAAAAAAAAGAACAAGAAGTTGGACGCATACCTTATTGAAATAAAAATTGGTTTAGTGTGTAAGCCTTGATAATTAAATTCAGCGAAGTGAAGTGAATGGTATTATTACACATGCGTTAATGTGAATCGTATCAACAAAGATAGAGTTGATAAAATCAATGGACATAATAATCACATACATACTAAAACTTTGAGTTGACCTTAATAAATTCTATGCTAACTAAGGTGGAAAAAGAGATAGATATCATTTTGAATTTTTTTTTTTAAATAAGATGAATATTTCTTAAAGTTTAGAAAAAAAAAACATATAAAATAATTAAATAAATATATACTTCCTTTTCATGGATTCACCTCTCTTCTAAGTGTCTCATCCTCTCACAACTTAAATCCCGGATCCATCATAATAGTAGTGTTGGCATTTTTATTGAATAATCTAAATCTATATTGTTTAAATGAAAAGAAGAAAATAACTACCATCTAACTTCATATTCTATCTTCATAAATTTTTAGGATTTTTCTAAGGTCTTGCTAATATTTTTTAAGAAATCAATATTGCCATCTATCTTATCTTGAATTATATTTCCTTAAATTTGAACCATTAAATAAATTGTGAATTCAACGGTTTAAATTTAAAAAATGGAAATAAATGGTAGTATGGAGGACATGATCAGTCTCATAAAAATAAAGGATGAGTCTGTATAATCTCCTCAAATTTTAACATAAGATTTTATTATATAAATCTCTCTCCTCTCCTCTCACTCTCTTTCTATCATTCTAACTACCCATTTTATTTCTCTCTCTCCCACTTCTCATATCTACCTATTACATCTCTCTTTCCTCCTCTCTCTCTTTTCTCTCTTATTATTGTAAATATAACTTTTATTCATAATTTTAATATTTCCGTTCTTATCATAAGGCACTTTTCATATTCCTCCCATATTAATCCCCTCACTTTTCATTAATCCCCTTACTTTTCATTAATAATTACACTAGAAAACAACATATAGCAATGAGGTCGATAGCTTAGACAAGCTTGAATATATCTGGAATTGAAAATTGAAATTGAAATTGAGGGTTGTATCCAAGTGTCAATGATTAGGGGATAGAGGATGGGGTGGGGTCTGCTTGTGTTAGGGATGAGTGAGAAAGGAAAAGAATCAGAAAGGGAGAATGGATTGGGATATAGGCTGGCATTAGGGGGATTGGGGTCAAAGAGAGAAGAGATTGAAGGGAAGAGAAGGGGAGAAGAGAAAGAGAATTGGGGGTAGGGTTCGGTGGGATGGGAAATTATAGGGAGGGAAGATTGCAAGTAGGGAATGGGGTCGAGAGAATGGAGTAGGGGAGAAGAGTCTGATGAATTAAGAAGGAAAGGAGATTGGGTGAAAGGAAAAAAAAAAGGAAAAAGAATAAAAGGAAGGAGATGAAGTGGACCGATAGTAGAGAGAATATATATGAGAAGGGTAAGGTTTAGAATCATTTTAGAATATTCTAAAATATAGGGTGTGTCCATATGTAAAATAAGAAAATAAAGAATTAATTAGAAAGGAAATAAATATTATTTAGAAAAATAAGTCATATTTAAAAATATCGTAATATATATAGTACTAGTAAAATATTTATACCTTAAATGTAAAATAAAATTTAATTTATTTAATACATACATAAAATAAGATTTTTAGAAAAATAAAATCGAAACCTTAATTTACACTTTTACATTATAGGATACATTTTAGAATTAATTTGGAATTGCTTGAAGTTTACTAAGTTAAGAAATTAATTATTAGAAAGAAGTTTCTAACGATGCGAGTTTAAATAATTTTTACAACTTAGATAAATTGTTAGCATAAATAGGGTGTTCTATTGTTCCCTTCTTAAAAGAAATTTCATCCTCAAAATTTCCACTAGAGGAAACACTTGATAAAATTGCATCTTCTATTTATAAACTTTTTGTTACTAGTATTGATCAAAGATTTTCAATTAGCACTAAAATGTTTATACTCTTTACAACTCAATATAAGTGCACACATAACGGGGCACATGGATGTTTTATGTTTACACAACATTGACTAAGACTGACACTTGACTTAACTTAGATTAACTGACTCAACTTGACTCAAACTGACTAACAAACACAATACAAACTTTACCGACTCATACAAACCAACATGCCGTACCATGGTATAAAAAGAAAAACTCATCCATTTATCCCGTTATATGCATCCATGTGTCAAGTTCCCTCAAATTTTTTAAATCCCGTTTCTTAAATTAACCTTTTATCCCTCATTTCAGTTCTTATGTCTTACTTCTTATCATATAAGGTTTGATGAGTAGTCTCGAGTTTGGATAGATCATGAATCAGTGCTTGATATGTTATTCTACTAACTATGCCTATTATATAGGTTACCTAAGCAAAAGATATGTCTTTAGAGGGTGATTTTTATCGAGTTTCTCTCTAAATGTTTTTACATCTATTCTTAATCTTATGAATCTTAACTTAAATGTTTTAAGGATACTAATAGAAAATCAAACCTAAGAAGATAAGAACTAAGATAGCTTCTCACCAACTCTTTAATCGAACCCATATTCTACCCATTCCTCTTATTTACCTACTATACTTCCATTGCACCACTCAGATCAAATGCCTAAGCTTTCTTAGATCAACCAACCTTAGCGTATCTATGATTAGCTATCCTAAGTCACTAGAGATCCATTAACCTAAGGTTTTTCTATGATCCACCTCCTAAGTTGTATTATTATCTTTTAGCCTAAGCATTTTTTGATTTCACCAACTTAGCTCTTCAAACATTTATTGAGTGAATTTATTTAGCAATCATCAAACCTAAGCTTTTTTATAATCCATAAGCTTAAAATTCATCTAAGATCCATAAGTCTGAGCACCATAAGGATCAAACAATCTAATTTTTCTATAGATTAATCACCTAAGTTCCTTGTGATCAACATTTTTGGCTACTCTTGATTCATTATCTTAGATTCTTTACGATTCTCCAACCATAGCTCTAATACCACCTAAGTTGTAACGCCCTAAAATCGGAGGGCGTCATAACTCACCACGTATCCCCACCTTTCAAAAATGCATTAAGGCTCTAAAATCAACTATAATCTTTATAGTCACTTGTAATAATCCCTTATCATATACAAAACAATAATTCTCCAAATATATTAATTCAAGTGACTTATAGACAAGTCACTTTGGCTCGAAACAAACTAAATAACTAGATCTTGATCTTTTACAATATACAAAACTAATTACCTCTTTTTCCTAACTCGATGATAATAATTTCCATATTTGTTGCAACTTATTGAATTGACTTACGGCTACAAAAATAAAGGAATGAGTTGAAGCCTAGTATGGGTACACAAACATACACGGATGTCAAGTCCAAAACATTCATATGCATATAATGTAATCATAACATAATATAAGCAAACAATAGTTTGTTTATCTTCAATTTATACCAGCATACAACGTAAGGATACTCATGACCCCGCTACAGCTTGATCTTTATCCACATACATAGGTGGATATAATATAAGTTTTCCTCTAAGTCTTTTACACCTAAAGTCTAGAGTCTAGAGACAAAAAACTTAAAATTCTAGTTGTATCATCTTATATGAAAGTCTACTAGGGAAACCTAGTATAGGATTAGTGGGTTGCTCCTCTAAAGAACTGTTACTGTGGGTCTTTAGAGAGAGTAGGTCAAGTACAATAAGCAATTAAGGCCAATTAGGCCAACTATAGATTAGTTTGATTAGATTCTAAGTCTTAACAAGTATAACCATCCAAATAAGCACCACGTACTTGGAAAGCCGAATTTGAACCAATTATAAAGTTTAAACTAACCATGGAACCCGAATCTAACAACTTAGCAGACCTAGAAATCCATAACTTTAAGTCCAGTATGAAAAAGATCCAACCACCCAATAGGAAACAAACTTGATAACTAGTATGAATCTATTTGAAAAATAAGCATACATGTTAACTCTCAAATACTTGATAACTAAGATTCTACTTAAAAGTTGCTAATTTTCCTATAAACTTATCCAATCAAATGTTTCGGATGAAAATAACCAAATTCAATTATAAATGAAAAATAGAAATTGAAGATAATATAAATATGTAATATAATAAAGCCAAAAGTTAACACATTTATATAATATTATTTAATTACTTAAAATCATAAAGTATGATTTATATATATGAAAGAAAATATAAAGTGGACACTTGTTAAGGATGTCAAAATATATAATTTTATTAATCAATATAGTAATACAAGAATATTTACTTAACCAAATAATATTATAGTTCATAGAAATACGTAAAGAATGACATATAAATAATTGAAATTCAAAACGGTCATACTTTACAAATAATATAGTATACTATATAATCATAATACTATCATAATAAAAATATTTAAATCGTAATGCTATCAATATTAATAATAAGGTATAATAATAATAAAATAGTATCGTTGTAAACTAAATCGATACTCGAAACTTACATATAAAATATGAGCATTAATATAACTCTTTAATTAGCTAGAAAATAATAACCTATTATCAAGTATAATAAAAAATAGAAATCTCATACTATAAATTTACATATACACATAATTTAATAGCATTGCATAAAATATAATAACAAATTCTTATATAAATGACGATTACAACAAATAGAACAATTATAATAGAAATCGAATACTAATATAGTTACTTTTCACAAATATATAGAAAAAAAAAATAATAATATACTCACATGATATTGAGAAATGGGATTGAATCAACTCATGAAATAAATTCAAGTTTGGAATACTGATTAGATAGTAAATCAATGCTAAATATAAACTTATGAGAAACAAAAATATAGAAATTATAATTTATTTAATAAAATACCTAAAAAAATTAACAAATATTAATCTACCGAACTGGCTTGAAATGTGTGAAAGTGGGACAAAAACAACATATAGCAATAAGGCTGATAGCTCAAATTAGAGGTTATATCCACATATTAGGGATTGAGAAGGATTGGACAAGGGACGTAGTAGGGTCCACTTGCATTGGGGATGTGCAAGAAAGGAAAAGAAAGGGAGAATGATTGGGATAGAGTCTAGTATTAAGGGGACTAGGGTGAGAGAGAGAAGAGATTGGAGGGATGGGTGAGGGAGAAGAGAAAGAGAAGAGGGTAAAGTTTGGTGAGATGGGGAATTGCGAGGAGGGAGGATTGAGAGTAGGGAATGGGGCTGAGAGAATAGAGCAAGGGAGAAGAGTTTGATGAATTAAGAAGGAAGGGGGATTGGGCGAAATGAAAAAAAAAAAAAAGAAGAAAAAGAATTAAGGGAAGGAGATGAAGTGGATTGAGAGAGGAGAGAATATATATGAGAAAGATAAGGCTTAGAATCATTCTAAAATATTCTAAAATGTTGGGTGTATCCAAATGTAAAATAGAAAAATAAAGAATTAATTAGAAAGAAAATAAATAATATTTAGATAAATAAGTCATATTTAAAAATATTGTAATATATATAGTACTAGTAAAATATTTATACCTTATATGTAAAATAAAATTTAATCTATTTAATATGTATGTAAAATAAAATTTTTAGAAAAATAAAATCGAAACTTTAATTTAGACTTCTACACTATAGGATATACTTTAGAATTAATTTGGAATTGCTAGAAGTTTTCTAAGTTAGGAAATTAATTATTAGGGAGTACTTTTTAACGATGTGTGCTTAAAGAATTTTTATGACTTAAATAAATTGCTAATGTGATTAGGGTGTGTTTTAATCATCTTGTTAGATAAGAGGATATGCATAAATGATATTATTTGAGGATAAAAATGATATGATGAAAAAAAAAGGGATAAAAGTGATATTATTTAAGATATTTTGTGTGAGATTGAAGATACATGATATATGTATTATAGATGGATTTATATTAAAAGTTGATTCGATAAAATCTTCTTCAAATTAAGCTCTCCTTCTCTTAGTTTCATATCATACCAATAAACTTGAAAAGAAACCTAATATATGATAATTAGTTGGCCAATAGTAACTAAAACAATTTATCTATTTAACATACAACAATCAACTTTTCTTATTGATATTATTTCACTTATATATTCTAAAAATTATGACTCTTCAAATGTTGCATTGTTTCACAAAAAAACCATTTGATATTCACATATTTTAAGGTATTATATTTTTTAGATAATTAAACAATATCCTATATTAATATATTAATACATATATATGTAGACACATGTATAATGGAATTTCATCAGATATGGACCGATTTGGATAAAAAATTGATCTAACCAAATCTTATTAAAATTAACAACTTTCTCTCACATGTAGAATGAGTTTTCATTATATATGGATTGATTTGTATCAAAAATTGATTTAATCAAATCTTATTAAAATTACATAACTTTCTCTTAATTTTCGAAATTATATATTATTATAATTATGATATACATATTAAATATCCTTAATGTTATGATAACTCGAAACCAAACTTCATTCTATAGCATTCTTAAAATTAAAAATAAAGGATTATAAACTAAATACCAATATTTTATACCAATCTTAATAGCAATAAAAAAAAAAAATCTTTTCCTTTATCATAGAAAAACTAATGACGTGTTTGGTTTATTAAAGGAAATATGGGAAGAATGATTCTTCAAGAACATATATGAATATATAATATAATAAAAAAATTCAAAGTATAGCTATTTTTTTAAACCTATAATGGAATTGCAATTTTTTAAATTTTTGTACCATAATAATTTCCTAAAATATTCATTGGACCTATCAAATTAACAATTAATTGATAGATAAAGAGTGATGATTCAATTCATCTCTATACAAGTTAAACCAATGTGAGAGAATTCTCTTAAACCTCCTGCTGGAAAGAGAGCACCCTGCTGAAGTCTAAATATTTCCTCTTCAGCCCAGAATTTAGTTAGTGAATATCAAAATGAGTAAGAAGGTCGATGAAAGGATCAGAACTCTCATTGAGAATGGCGTCAAGTCTCGTCACCGTTCCTTCTTCGTCATCGTCGGCGATAAGTCTCGTGACCAGGTACACTATACTCCCTCACATTTTTTATAACTGCCTCTGCATCTGTGTCTTGTATACTGAAGTTGGTAAGTAGCGTATTTAATTCACGTGTGATAGAAAAAATGTCAAGTTTTACGTTTGTCTCTTTGTTTCAACTATGAATTTAGATGAAAATTTATCGGAATGTCATTTGTTATATGGAAGTTGAATATAAAGTTGTTCACTTTAGCTCGATGATCTTGGGCTCGAATATGTTTTGCTCAGTTTCATTTAAATTTGTGAGAGTTGTGCTTTAACGGTTTACTCTATCCTAAATGAACATCGAACTCTTTCCCTTTATCTTATCATGAACATCGTGCAATAGATATAGTTCGGAAACACTTGCCATTATTGTTTTATAAGTCATTTGTTATATGAAAATTATCTATCATATTATAATGTCCATTAGTAAATGAATTAAATACTTTATCTGTGCTCTTAACTAGTTGAATATTAATTACGAAGCATTAGAACTTAATTGAGCTTTTCATGCTTGGTTGATAGTTTAGTCTATAGTCGAACTTGCAGCATGGTTTTGGTTCCATACAATCCATCAGCACATGCATGTTGAATGGTATAATCTCTGGTTAAAGTTAATTCGATTAGAAATACATTGCTTTATTGATTGAAATTCAACTCCATGTAATGACTTAAGTTGAGTTTGGGTTGGTGATTTTTCAACTTGGCCAAGCAATTGCAAATAACAATGTCCTTCTATATGTGTGTATATGTTCTTTTTTGTAATCGGGGTATCTGATTTGGGATGAAATTGTTACACCTTTTCTGGGCTGATTGTCAACCTTCACATGATGTTGAGCAATGCAGTTATTAAATCCAAACCTTTGGTTCTATGGTGTTACAAGGAGAAGCTTGGGCTCTGCAGGTTGTTGCATGTCCAATGTGTCTCCCTATGTAGAGATGAAAAGATTACTGAGGAAGAGCACTAAGAGCTATAAGTTTCTTCTTTTCTGTTGTGGAGATATAGTCCAGACTACTGACAATCAGATCATTTTGATGATTCAATGCAGTCACAAGAAGAAAAGGGCAAAGCAGATGAAGAAATTATTGCAGAGAGGACTTCTTAACCCTTAGAAAGCTGAATCTTTTTCTCTCTTTCTTGAAACTACCTCAATAACATATTGTTTGTACTGAGACTCTGAAAGAATTTTAGGGAACAAGTTTGGGATGTGTATACTTCAGGTAATTTCCTCCTAAACTTATTGTGCTACACTGGTCTTATTCTTGAAACTTTGTTGTAAACTTGCCTTTTCTTTTCTTTTTAAGGATTTTGAGGCCTTAACTTCGAGTCTTCTGGCTAGAACAATAGAGACAGTGGAGAGGGGTGGACTGATACTGCTGCTACTTCGTTCACTCAAATCATTGACCAGTCTATACACCATGGTTATGGTATATTGGATCTCTATTGGAAGTGCAGTTTCTCTATCAGCACACGTGCAGTTTCTCTATCAGCACACGTGCAGTTGGATAGGGAAATGTGAATAAAAAAATTCAATGTTAGTAGGTCTTGTTGTATCTCTGTACTTGTTTATGATCTTTTGAAACAACTATGGTGGCTGGGTTGTCTTTCCTCGGAATGTCTTACTAAAAATGAACTTATTTGCTCAACAATGTTATTACCACACATTATTCGCTGTTGTTACCTTGGGTTTATCTATGATTTAGATGGTCATAATCCAATGTTTGCTTGCATGACGTTTTGTTATGTTTTAGGTTTTTTCTTGCATTTTCCTAGTGTTATTCTTTTCTATTTGGAACACATGTATTGGCATTGAGAGTGGAAACCACATTGTGATTTCAAAATTCCATTGCTATATCATCAACCACATTGTCAAAATATGTTTGCTTTAGATTCTATATGAAATGCACCATATGAAAAGACAACTTCCCTGGTTTGTGAAGATATTGCAGCAGCAGTTAATCATATTTGATGTGCTACTACCCATGTGGTCTAGTGGTAGAGTTTTCATGCTCTCTGTCAGAGTTCTAGGGTTCAAACCTCTTATCTGACTTATCAAGAGGAAAAAAATTTTAAATTAATCTGGAAAGTTCTTGGATCAAAGAAGTGCATGCACTTAATATATGCAGGTGCATTGATCAACCAAGTGCTCTAACAAATGCGATGGAGAGGAAATAATAGAGCCAAATTCTACCGCACAGATGTACTTTTCTACACAACATGAAAATTTTGAATCTGTTCTTCTTTTAATTATCCAAGGGAACCCGGGTTCAGATCAACCTTTTAGTGTCCACCTTACCTTCTGAAATTCCTGGGGTGCTAGGATCCACCTGCAAGACACCATCCTTAGGTATAGTGCTTAGTGGGAATCTGGGCCTTGATGTTTAAATGGGACTTAGGGAGATCCTTGCCACTTATGGGAATTGTTTCTGCAAACACAGAAGCTATATGCACTACCACTTGCACTAGCTCAGGCTAGCATGCTGATAGTACTACTAGCCCAAAAATTTAATTTTGTAGACTAGTGTGTTCTTTGCTTTTGCAAGGCATTTCTATCTGTTTTGAACATTATGTTCCCAAAAATTTAATTTTGTAGATTAGTGTGTTATTACTTGTCCAAGTAGGTTCTCTGCAGTAAAGGCTTCTTGTTGAGAGCGAGTGATGCCAAGATTTGGAAAAAAATGGTTCCACCTTTCTATCAGTTTTTAACATATCTGTTCCGATTTTCAGAGAACATTTATCCATAATGTTGCACTAGTTTGCAGTTTGGTGGCTTGACAATGTGAGCCATTTCATTCATCAAAAAGAAGGAATACTTGAAATATTTTACTGATAATGTTGTTGAGTTCTTCACTTATAATCAAGCAGCATTTTGATGTATTTTTTGCAGAAAGCATGTAAAACAGACCAATATTTAATCTTTTCCATCTAATTTTATCTTTGGATTTTCATTTACATAAACTTATGGGACATCGTAATTACAGAATGTTCATGAAAGATTTCGAACTGAATCCCATTCGGAGGCAGCTGGGAGATTCAACGAGCGATTCCTCATCACTTTCATCATGCAAAGCATCTGTAGTTATGGATGATGAGCTCAATATCTTACCAATTTCTTCCCATATTAGATCAATTACTCCTGCTTCCGTAAGAGGGGTATGAGTTAGTAATTTTAGTCTTAAATTCTGTGTCATGTGCACAATCCTAGCATATTGCATCACGTCAAATCACCTCCTTCATTGCTAGAGAAGTCGTTCTTTTGAATTATGCTGCTCTGGTTTTCTTACTGTCTTCGAGTTTGCGATGGGACTTGGAATCTTTTGGTGATGTTTGACGATTTTCAGTTTTCTCCATCTTGATTGATTTAGGATTCGGAAGGACTCTCAGAACCTCAAAGGAACTTGAAAGATTTGAAGGATTAACTGAAAGATGACTTTCCTGTGGGTCCTTTGATTCAGAAATCTTGTACGTTGGATCAGGTATATTATTATCTTGAATACACTTAAATGCTTGAAACATTTAACACTTTGATTTTGACATTTCCTTCTTGTGGCTTAAGGGTGGGTTTCTTTTTTGACAGGGGAAAACTGTCATTACATTTCTTGATGCGATATTAGATAAGACACTTTGCAACACTATAGCCTGCCTAGCTGCTAGTGGCAGGGGCAAATCAGCTGCTCTTGGTTTAGCAGTTGCTGGATCTATGGCTGTTGGGTATTGCATGGATTATATCTTACGTGTTATTCTTTTAAAAAGTCCTGATTTTGTGATTGTGACAAGATAAGTTCATTGCTGTAGGTACTCAAATATCTTTGTGACAGCACCCAGTCTCGACAACTTGAAAACTTTATTTGAATTCATATGCAAGGGATTTGATGCGCTTGGGTATAAGGTAAAATTTTTGGCAGACCTTTTATTTTATTTTATTTTATTTTTTTTGGCTGTTACTGTTATAGTCCCATGAACATGAGATATTATATTATGATGAAATGTGCAAAAGACTGATTTGATTTGTGTTTGAAAGCATGGAATTCATAGAAAAAGGAAAATAGTATAACTTATGCAGTTTTTGCATTATCATTTCAGAAAACCTTGGGTTATATGAATATGTGCCTGCGATGTTGGAATATACATAATAAATTGGAAGAAAATTTGTTGTTGATGGAGGTACTCTTCCTTAAGGTAGTGCAGGGGTATGACTGTGCCTATAATACAACCAGCTACCAGGGCACATAAATCACCCTAGAAGACTTGTGCAATGGTTTGGAATATCTTGCACTATGTAGGGAACCCTGAACAAAGTCCTTGGTGGGATTTGAACCCAAGATCCTCGGCAAGTTGGGATGGGAGTGTCTTCAACCTCAACAATTAGGCTAATCTCTAAAGGATCTCCAATGTAAAGTTTATTTGTGTGTATCTATATTATATGGCTACCCATATGATCCATGCATGGACCAATTTGCACTATGCCGGTGGCATGAGAAATGTGGTTAGTGAAAGTTCAATGTAAAACCTCATGCTATACTTGTCACGTGACATATTGGTCATGGGCCTCTCAGGTTAATGAGGTTTATAGCATAGCCATTTTATTTATTGAATGTTGAGTATGGTCTATGCTATTTAGCATGCTTGAGATGTTCTGTTACTGACATGATAAAGAATTTGCCAGCATAGGAGGAATTGTATGGTTGTTCCATCTTTATATATATTAGTTCTTTGAGTTTTCAGTTCTTTGTAGACTTTTATTTAGTGACAGGTCTTTCCCGAGCTTTTTCTGTTAAGACTTGTGTTATGTCGGAGACATTTTCAAGCAATTTATCTAATCAGAAAATCCTCATGTTGACTGTTGATTTGCTCCCTCCATATATTTCTGGCGAGTTAAGTTACTTGTGACTTCTCAAGGTGGTGTAACCTATGCTAGTACTGTCTATGAGAGGTTATTGAACTACCATTTCTTAATTGGAAAATAAAAGCTTAAAGGATATTGTTGACAGAAGTTTGAATAGAATTTGCATATCCTGGAATGTGATTATTCTTTTATAACAAATTACCTAGCATCTAGCAATGACATAATGTTCAAGTATGGGCTCCACAAGATCTTCTTTCTGCAGTATTCTGAGCTTGCTCATAGGGCTTGTGCATGCATTTATTTCCCTATAAACATGGCGAATCTCAATCCTTTCAAAGAGCCTTACAGGATCCCATCACTCATTGGTGATATTTGAGCAGAGCACATTAGATGCATGCATGCCTGCAGAAATTTTAGAATAAATGAGGGAAAATTTCTCAAACATGACTTTTGATGTGGGTTGTTACAAAAAAGTGACCTGTATTCTCCTGTGTTTCATTATTATTTGTTAACATTAGTTAGGAATATGTCAACTTTTTATTGGTCCATAAATAATTAATTTAATAAGTAATATTATTATATACATTTAAATTAATTAATGTAATAAAAATAATAAAAAATGCATAAGAAAAAAACACAGGAAATCAAAAATTGGGTCTCCCACCACCTAACTTTGACATGATATGTGATGAAGCTAGAGTGAGGACTTTGTGTGTGACTCCAACATCTACCCAGTTATTCATTCAAAAACCTTGTCTTTTTGCCATTTTCAACAATTCTTGCAGTGCCCTCATCCACCAAGTTGCTAGTCCTTAGGACGGCCTTTAGAGAATGGGAGTGGACCCTAGAGGAAGAATCACTCCCTCAATGTCCATTTTCCTTCCCACATCAAACAAACTCAAAGAAAGCTTCTGCTAATGCTCCATTCTATACTGACTTTTTTAGCAACCTAGCCTTCCACCATGCAAGTTTAGTTTGTGTTTTCTACGCTAGGAAATTGAAGTTCCCTTTTTTTCCTTTTAGCTATGGAGTTAATATACATGTCATGATACTTGCATACATCCGGTACCTCAGCAAAGTGTGTTGTTGTCCCTCATTATAAAGTGAGACGTTTCTTGAGCCCATGATTTTTTATTTTTGTATTGATTCTTTGTGGGACAAAAGCCATGTAGGACATCCATCATCATGCTTGCATTTTCAGCTGATGCATCCTCAAATAGAATTTAGGTTGTTAGTGAAATATAACACCAAAATATAATATCATTGCCCCCAATTAATCCTGACTAAGAAGTTGCCCCAACTTTTAGTCCAAAATACTATTGTCTTGTCAATCGCATGGGAAGCTGTGAAGCTTTAATCATTTTCCCAGTTTCTACTCAGTGCACTGTCTATTTATATCTCTTTACAGATGATACCGTGTTGTCAGATTATGTCTCTGTGTTGGTATTTTTCAGTTTGTGTATCTTCTCTTGGTAATGATTTCTTCTGATTGATACAAGTTAACAGTTTTACCGAGTAGGATCATGCTTTTTAGAAGCCTTATAACCGTGCCTAATTCTTGAGCATTGTTTGGCAGGAACATATTGATTATGATGTGGTCAAAAGTATCAATCCAGAGTTTAAGAAGGCAACTGTGAGGATCAATATTTACAAGCAGAATAGACAAACAATTCAAGTGAGACTAATGGAAACATTTTTGTCATCGACTTTTGTTTTGGAAATCCATTATTTCTATGACATTTGCTAGGTGATACAATTGACTTTACATTTGTATTCTTATGCGAATATATGGATACTTAGAAATTTGCTGTGGCGATGGCCCAGTAATTCCAGTTTTCTGCAAAGCTGGTGCAAGTAACCCATGGATGGAGATTGGATTAAATTTGGGCACTATCATTGATGAGCAGCCTTTTCTTTTGTACATTCTTTTGGAATGCATTGATCTTATATCTATCAACTCCACTGTGCAGCAATCTTAGCTCCTGTTAGCTCATTTGATGCATTTTCTTTGTAGTACATACAACCAGAGAAGCTTTTGCAAGTTGAGTTGTTAGTTATTGATGAAGCAGGAGCAATCCCCCTTCCAGTCATAAAATCCTTGCTTGGCCCATATCCGGTCTTTCTTTCATCCACTGTAAATGGGTAGGAGTTCAATGACCTTTCTATCTTGATTGATATATTAGTTTTAACAAAACTTCTCAACAAAACTAAAGATGGTGATCTGATCTGAGTTTGCTTGTTATTTTCTTTTTAGTCTATGTTGTCTTGTCTTTTTTGGTTCGTATTAGCCTCTCATAAAAAGCTGAAAGAAAATCAGTTTTGATTTCAAGCAATACGGTAGCCTTGTTTCCTGGATACATCCGTATCTGAGAAAATCCACTGATCTGGTTGCTTCCTAGTTATCATTATTGATTGTGTTAGCAATAGTCATCTTCTGAAATTTGCTGTCTTTGGAAAAGTTATGAAGGTACAGGATGATCTTTATCGCTCAAACTTCTGCAGCAACTGGAAGAGCAAAGTCATGTTAAAGCTAATGGAGAGGACTCTGTTTCTGGTAATATGATTTCTTTGTTTACAGTTCTGTCTTGTGGTTGCATTTAGCTCTCTATTAAGATCCTGGATTAGTGCCTCCATCAATGCAAACTTGCTGATAGTCTGTTGAAGTCTAGAAATAACTATGCCTTGAAATTATTTGTGCATAAGCGTCTAACTTTACAAGAGAAGTGAAGGTTCTAATGAGAGGTTCCATGAAACAATACTGAAAGTGGGACTTAACTGGTGCATGTGTTTTATGAAGCGGTTTATGACCTTAGGGGTAATTGATACCAATAATGGCCATCCCTCTCTGTCAACTTGATAAAGGAGAGAGGGGAGCAAAAAAGAAAAGCCCTTAGCAATTGTAGCTGCTCTGGGCTTTCTTATGATTTGGTCTCTATATTGAAGCAACACAATTAAGGCAACTGGATATGATTCACTTGTTTAGGAATGATTCCATCTGTTTATTTGTATCTTTGATGGAAGAGGGAATGAACATCCTATGCTCCCATGATTTGAAGCTCAGGGATGCTCCTTAGGCCCTGCCTCCTTTTTTTGGACGATAGTGAATATTATGAAGAAGGTTCTGCATTCATATGTGGCAACACTTTGAATTTTTTGAGTGATGATGGCCATGAAAAACCTTCATACTATTGGAGCTGAAATGATTATTTGTTGAAGCTTCAGATTCTTGTATTTTTCAAGTAACCGACGACATGAGAGTATAATATAATGAATGAATAATGCACTTGTTTCCTAAAGGATCATGGTGAATGGGGAAAAATCTGTGTTGTGATTGTGCTTATAGTTTACATATGGGGAGTAAAAATCCATCCAATAATGAAAACTGATTGCAATATATAACTAGTTAACACAGTTTATTCAATTAAAATATGAATTCCAAACTTGAGGACCGGGCTCTTATATGTAATGGATAGCATTATATATTTTTACTACATTCTAGGTTGATTTTGCAGTATTTCCCATGATGGTGGAGATCTTACCTAGGGTGCATGTTGTTCAGTAAGATGCTCAAAGAATCACATTTTAGCCTGTTGCTGAGTTTCATGCATATCTTTATTTCACACAAATAAAGTCTGCTCAGTTGTTATTATAGGATGGCAGTATAGGAAGATTGAGCTAACAGAGTCATTAGATATGCTTCTGGTGACCCAATTGAATTGTGGCTCAATGCCTAGCTCTGTCTGGATGTTGCAAATTCAGTTCCAAGCATAAGCTGGTTCAACTGCATCCATCTTTGTCTGCATATGATGAAGTTGCCTCTTTGTGATTCCTTTCAATTATTGGCTTATTGTATTTTGCAAGCAGGTTGGCTCCTCCCAATGAATGCAATCTCTACCATGTGAATCGTGACACTCTTTTTTCTTATCACAAAAAGAGCGAGTTACTTTTGCAGGTAGTCATGTTTCCGGATAATCTAAAAGTATGCAATTATATTGTTGTGGATGCTTCTTTTGCACTTGCTCATTGCAATAATTGCAGAGTGTGATGGCATTGTACGTTGCTTCTCATTATAAGAACTCTCCCAATGATTTGCAATTAATGGCTGATGCTCCAGCTCATCACTTATTTGTGTTGCTTGGTATGGGTTTTTTATTTTATTTTATTTATTTATTTATTTATCTATATGTAAAGAACCTGCATGCATTTTCTTTCTGCATGTTTTGGATGTTGACACAATTATCTGCAGGACCTGGTGATGAGCCCAAAAATCAACTTCCAGATATCTTATGTTTTGCAAGTTCATGCAAGCACACACTTATGCATGGGCAAATTATTGATGTGTAGTTACCATTTTACTCCTGCGACGTGCACTTGGCTTCCCTTAACTCCTGAGAATGAACTTGCAGAGAATAGATAAAATTAGATTGAATCTACAATTTCATTCAATTGATTGTGGAGGCAACAAGATTAAATTATGTTGTCCTAAAATTACATCCCAAATTTGATCCAAACTTAGCCATGCAGCATCAATATCACTTGTAAATTGAAATTGCAAACGAATAAATTAAAAGCTCACTTACTCTTGGTGAAAATTATCATCAAATGACAGGGAAACATTAGGAAAGAGGCAGTCATGTTGAAAAACCAAAAGGTGAGACTAGAAACTCTCCTATATGAATACTTTTCATTACATAGGTTGAAGAGTGCAACATTTGCAATACATTACCAATGATGAGAACCATGTAGAAGAAAAGACGAGGAAATTTATTCAAGTAAGACATGGAAGTTAAATCATAATGTCCTGAAGTTAACAATTACATTCCAAATTTACTCTAAACTTAGCCATGCAGTGTCAAGATCACTTGTAAATAGAAAATGCAATAACTTAAAAGCTTACTTACACCTAGGGAAGGTTTGATAAATTTATAGAAGAACAGCAGGTGTTTGAGACTTATTATTTACTAAGAGCGGTTGAAGAGAGCTTCTGTAAGCAGAAATCAGGGGGTCAATGGCTTAGACTTGATGGCAAGAGCACATCTTCTTTCATAAAGCCATGATCCAACACCATAATAGAAGCTCTATCTTTTCCCTGGTTTGAGCTGGTGGGTCTTTGGCTTTGGGTCAATAAGTGGTTCAACAAAAGGCTTTACAATCTGTATGGTGCCCATCCCCAACTTAAGGTAGGCTATAATCTGGATGATTTTATTACTTGAAAGCTAAATCGATCAGATGATTTTTTTGAGTGTCACTTATATCGATGAGGTTATGAAAAAGGCTTTTAGTCAAGCTAATGTAAAAGCTTTGAAACTGATAGCCTTATAGCTTTATTCTTTAAGTCCTCTTTAAACATCTTGGGTCTGGATTTCTATCCTGGCAGTCAAAGAATTCTTGGCATTTGATTTTCTTCTTAGGAGGGCAAAAGCACTATCATTTTTTTGGTTCCTAAAAGAGCTAACCTAACTTCTATGTGTCATTTTAGGCCTATGTCTTGTTGTAATGTGATTATAAGGCAATCACTAAACTTCTTGCCTTGTGTATGAGAGAAGTTGTTGTCTCTCTTGTAAGGGAAGAACAAGCCACTTTTATTATGGGAAGTTGTATCTGTATCACATATAATGTTGTCATTGCCCAAGATCTTGTCCATAGTTATCATTTAAAGTTTGGCTTACCTATGTGATCTATTAAAGTGGACATATTAAAAGCTTATGACACTCTTAGTTGGGAGTTCTTGGAGAGAGTACTAGAGTTTATAGGCTTTCCAAATTGCACTATTGCAATTTTCTAACTCAATGCTTTTCCATACTAAAGATCTCTATTAACATAAATGGGGAATTTGTGGATTTTTTCCTAAGTTATAAGGCTTTTAGATAAGGGCATCCTATTTCCCCATATTTGTTTGTGCTATATAGAAGTCTTTTTTGGCATTTTGAGGAAATTGAAAATTTCTCTACATTTTTTTTCTACCATTTGAGATGTAAAGAGGAAAGGTTAGCCCATCTACACTTTGTTGACAACTTGATGATTTTTGTGAAGGGGATCCTCCGCCTAGTAATGTTGTTCACCAAGCGATTTCTTTCCTTGAGAGCTTGTTTTCATGCAAATAATAACAGAAGCATGGTTTTCTTCAAAGTTGATGAAACCTACGAAGTTGGCATCCATCTCCCTTCTTGCTTTACATGAAGGATCATTGCAAATCTGCTTTCTTGGAGTTCCTCTCATCTCTTCAAAACTCAAGAGAGTAGATTGTGATGCATTTGTAGCGAAAATATCCTCTTGTCTCCAATTCTGGAAGACTAAATTCCTATCTCACGTGGGAAGATTAAAGTTGCTTAAAATTGTCATCTTCCCATGTAAGTTTATTGGGCATCTATATTCTCCTAAAAAAAAGGTTTCCATAGTCTTGAGTAATTTATATGAAATTTTCTTTGGAGTGGTAAGCCTAATATTTCTGCTAAGCAAAGGTGATATTGGATGTTTTTGTTCTCCTTTAGTGGAAGGGGGTCTTATTATCCCAAAGTTGGGAATTTGGAAAAAAGCTACGCAAGTCAAACATTATGCAATGATAGTCTTTGGGGACTTTGACTTGATTGGGTTCATTCCATTTTTCTTAAGAAAGAAGGCTTTTGGATGGTCAAGATGCCCTCCATTTGCTCATTGATGTGGTGCAAATTATTGAAGCCAAGGGGCTTACTTCATCAACACTTCTGTTGGAGTATAGGAGATGGGTTATTCATTTCTCTTTGGTTGGATTTTTGGGCTCCTAGTTGGGCCTCTAATTGACAGCCATAACGTTAGAGACATAGCTAGTTTGGGCCTACTTTTGAATGCCTGCCTATGTTCGATAATTGAGGATGATAATCGAGTCTGTTGAACTTGTCATTGTAGGAAAATTTATCTATTCTGCCTCTTTGCGTCCAAAGTCTTCTAGACCAAAGAAAGTTCTTTCAATGCTATCATCCTTGGTGAGTTTTCCATCAAAAGTGCCTATAGAGCACTTAGCCCAAGAGGTGGAAGGTTTTCTTGGTCAAACGTTGTTTGGGGAATGAAATCCATGCTGAGACACTCCTTTATTTTGTGGCTTGTGGTCAACAACAAACTCTACACACCTAGGATAAGCTAGTTTTTTAGGGGTTAACTACCCATACAACCTGTTATTTGTGCAATTCAGCAGCTGTAAATCATGCTCATTTATTGTTTCAATGCTTTTTGTCTTCATAGGTCTGGAAGGATGTGTGTTCATACCTAAACTGCCTCTCCAAATTTAGAACTTGGTAGGAAGTTTTATATGGCTTTTCTTTGGCCCCAGCTTCTCCTATGGTGTTTCTCATCATGACAGCTTTTGCTGTGGTAGTTTTTTGGTTCGCTTATGGAAGCAGTTGCAATTAGCCTCTACCTTAGCTCGTTGAATTCATTACTACATTAGAATTCTTAACTCTAAATCATAGTTTGTTTTTGTAATTTGAGTGGTTTGCTCTAGTTGCCTCTATAAATATTGGGGTTGACCCCCATCCTGTTACTTATAGTTATTAATGAATCATTTATTCAACCAAAAATAACTAAACAAATAAAATCAAATAATGCATAATTATTAGAAAACAGGCACAGCCATATCATAAAACCAAAAGGTGAGACTAGAAACTCTCCTTATGAATGGTTTCTGTTACATAGGTAGAAGAGTGCAACATTACATTGCAGTACATTACCAATGATACGAACAGTGTAAGAAGGAAAGTCATGGAAAGTAATTCAAGTGAGAAATGGATCTTTAGAAATCCTGGTTATTGATATATTTTATGGATCATACAACCTACTTTTTTCAGGGGAGAGAAGAGAAGCCCAACAATAGGGTTTTCAAGTGAAAACTAGGATATTAGTTTTGTTTTTTTTTATTTTTTTGTTTTATTTAATTCTATTTTTCTTTTTTGGGGTAAAGAGATTGGTATAAGCTCAATTTATGTAAAAAAAAATGTTTATTTTCTCTTATTATGATGATATTAATATTCAAATTCAACTCCAATTCGATTAACATTAATACTTAGCTTTCATGTGGTTAGGCTTAAAAGATTGTTGAATTAAAACATTATGAACATCGAGTTTGCTCGATTAACTACTCAAGTATTCCAAGCTTGACTCAAATAAATATTGAGTTGAACTCGAATAGCTTGCATGTCAATTTGACTCATCTACACCCCTAGATGGATGCTAGCAGCCCAACAGCCACTCAAGTGACCACTGTTGATGGATATCCCTTGGTTATTTCTCTGTTTCCATAGGTACTTGGTAACACCAATTTCCATAACAGTAACATAGGATTGCCATTGGATATGCTAATCAGTCCCTGAGCAATATTTCTCATGCCTGAGAAATTGATTGGCATGGAAGCACACTTGCAAGCTCCTTTGATGTCTCCATTGTGAGTCCAGGCACCTGGACATTAGGGGGCTAGCAGGTATAACTGTCAGCCTTGTTTTATATATATATATATATATATATATTACACTCACAACAGTATTATTCTTAGCAAGCTGATTGTGATGTTCCTCTAAATTTGCTTCTTAGTGTTGGCTAACATAAGTTGGCTTTTACTGCCACAATGAAATTAATAACCAAAGGTTAACATGCAAAGCTTCTTTCCACCTCTCAAGAAGAAAGCTTGCGCCTAAACTTTACAGGAAAGCAATGGTTTCCCCCCATTGTAAGTACATAAAAGTCAGTATATTGGACCTGAAATCCCTGGAGATGAGAACTAGCTTAGAGTGGCCAGTTGCTTGACATGCTATATTTGTATATGTGAACTCTAAAAGCCCAACTAAAATGAGATATATGTACATTGGCTTTTCTTTGTTGACTGAGAAAAAACCTTGCTAATCTTAAGATGGGATACTAGACAAGCATATTTAACCTCTGTTATCATGAAAATTCTTACTCATATACTGTAATGCTTTTTGATGATAGCATCTAAGTGCTTTTGTTTTCCAAACTGGAAAATATCAATATAATCTTATAGATGTGCTTTTGCTCTTCAATCATTGTATAAAAGATGTTATTAGCAGTAACTTGCTTTGTTTGAAGATGATTCATAACCTTGTTCAATACATTACAGGGTTGATAGTCTCTTCTTCTCTCTGTCTCTTGTTTTGTTTCTAACACACCTCCCCTCTTGGCAGGTTTGTCTTGAAGGGCAGATATCACGGAAATCTGTAAATAAAAGTTTGAGTGATGGCCACCAATCCTTTGGAGAACAAATTCCATGAAAATTCTCTCAGCAATTCCAGGAGATGGTTTTCCCTGCTCTTTCAGGTGCTAGGAATGCGTGCATTGAGACACACCCCTGTGCCACAAGGGTATATTTCTTCTCTTGTTAAAATAATTTGAATTCGTTGCCATCCACTCTAGGAAGATCTACTTTTGTCAATCTCATTTGTTACTCTTTGGCTTGACTCTGTTGTTTGCTGCTTGGGTATGGGTCTGCTGCTCTGGAACTCTTGACAAGGTATGATCTCTTTTTCAACTCAGCATTCTTTCTTTAGCTTGATGAAATTCTTAAATATCAAAATAGTGAAATAAGTGGTTTACTGTCGATGATCAGTAGAAGGGAGTAGGTGTGTACCATGGCCTTCTCTTGATCTTATTTTAAGGCAGTCTAAGTTTCCCCCAATATGGGGGTTCTTTCAGCTTAACTGTTCAGAATGGATGGGTTAGAATGTTGCTTTAGGCAGTAAAACTGAAACTGAAAATATATAATTACCTGATGACAACATTTTGAAGGAATTTTTATGACCTAAAACAAGGTACATTAAATTTTCTTTTGTCCACAGCCACTGATAAAAGTATCTTCTTGATGACAATGTGCTGCTTGAGATATGCATTTAAAAAAGGAGGTGCATTTTAAAGGATTTTGATTTCATTACTTAATTTTTAGTTATAAATAATACCAACTTTCTCCAGATACTTTGAAGGACAGTTAACTGGCATTTCGGAAACAGAGGTTGAAAATCCTAAGGGGATTGCTGAAGCCAGAGTCACAGAAGCTGCACAGAAGATCCATCTTCAAATACAAGTCTCATGGATTTATGCTCCCTGGTTTTAACAATTGATCTGTAGTTTATTTTGAGCCTGAGTAGGTTTTGGGACAGTTGCATCTTGTCCCCCACCCAGACTATAGTCAAGTGCAGATACACCAACAAGACTCCCAAAACAGACTACTGACTAAAACTGAAAATATGGTGCATTTATCTTCCTACATTGTTGCTAAAGCTTCTAAAACATTAGTAAAAGGCTCCAAAATAATGACACATTTTGGGTGTTTTAAGTGGTGGTCGAGGAGGTGCTGAAAAGTTCTTGGGAGCTAAAAAGCTTGTTTTAAATATCTGGGGATATAATCCCACCTCACCAATAGTTTTGCAGTGAAATTGCAATTTGCTTTAAATATTAAGGTTTTTTTTCCCCCTACACCAGTTTCCATTAATAAACTTTTAACACATAATTATCATAAAATTTAATATGCTTCACTCAAAAAGATCTGATTTTTCTTTTTTTCCCAAGTGATTTATGAGATATTACTTGAACAAAACTCGCTTATCTAAAGGGGCCTTTTTGGCCAATATCAACTTCAATCGCTAGCATCTTATCACTTTGATAAAAGTGCATTATCTGCCTTTGCTTTGAAGATTTTTTTTTTTCCTTTTTTTGTAAGCAGTAGCCTTTAATTCATGTTTTGTTATCCAAAAATTTAATACTGGGAACACTTTGCAATTAAAACACGAAAACTTGTTATTGTGATTGTTATGTTTTTCTTTCCAGCATACAAAGCTTATGTGGAAGTGAATGATTGATTGAAACTCTCATACATCCAGGCATCTTTACTTGAAGAGAAAATTGAGCCCAGAGCAAATCTTCCACCTCTACTAGTACATGTTAGTGAATGATGACCAGAGAAACTCCATTATCTTGGTGTCTCCTTGGGGCTTACCCTGGATCTTTTTTGCTTCAGGAGGAAACATAGATTTCTTCCATTCTACATTGGCCAGATTCCAGTTAAGATGGACTGTACTTTGTTTTTCCTTGGTAATGTGACTACCTTACAGTAGACAACTTTATGTTCTTTCTCTGATGTCGTTGTTTCTGTTATCAGAATGCTGTTACTGGTGAGAACACATGTATGGTGCTGAAGCCATTGAACAATGAAGATATTGATGTCAGTAGTGCTGATGAATGGGGCTTCTTTAGTCCATTCTACAGAGGCAAGTAAATTATTCTAGAAGCAAATTATTCCTTTCTCAGTTTTGAGCAGCTACTAGATTCCTGTTAAATATCCAGATTTCAAGCAAAGATTTTCCTGTCTTCTGTCTTACGATTTTCATGACATGGAATATAAGCTTGCAATGAGGTAAATATTACGTTTTAGAATGCTTCAGTATATTCTTTAGCCTCAAGTTCTCACACTGCACATATCCAAACAGCATTCAGGGCCCAAAGATCAACTTTGGTGACCGAGACTTGAACTTATCCAACTCAGATGGGGTTTTGAGGTCTCTGAAAGAGATTCTTTCACCTTATGATATGAAGCGACTGGAAGCTTACATAAATAATCTTGCTGATTATCACATGGTAAGATGTTGCAGACGATGGTATATAGCTTTCATGGCAAAGCTTATCATTTCATTATTTTATCTTAGGTTCCCTTGTTAAATATCTGTTGCATTAGGTAAATGTAGATTGATTCTGAGTCAATAAGGAATTCCAAATACAAAATGACAACATTGAGCAACTAGATGGACACTAAAATGACAACTATATGATGGACACCAGAATGCTTTTTGGAAAGACAATTTACTTGTGAATAGTAGATGGAGAGAAGTTTCAGGCAGGCTTAAGAGAATAGAGTTTCTTCATTTGCTATCTATTCCACTCCTAGAATTGCCCTTTTGCTTGGGAGAAGAAAAAAAGAAGAGGAGAAAAAAAAAATGAATTGCCCTTTGCAGTTGTGTTTTTACTTTTAATGTATTTTGCAACAAGAAAATTACACCATTTCTCATGCCATTCTCACTTGTTCCAATTTGCAGATCTTGGACATTGTTCCTACTCTTGCACATTTGTATTTCCAGGAGAAGCTTCCAGTTTCCTTATCATATGTCCAGGCATCTGTTCTGCTTTGCTTTGGGTCACGGCATCGTGACCTTAGTTACATTGAGGTCTGATCTTTGCTTGCCTGTTTACACAGTGCGCCATATAACTCATCCAGCTTGAGGTTGTGCTTGAAATTAGTTCATAGTAAAACTGAAAGCGATTTGTGCTCTATACTTGATCTGATATTGTAATTTCAGGATATGTGTTATGCAAAATTCTTGTGAAGTCTTTCATAAGGACTTGGGATTCTACTGCTGTATGATAGTATCTTTTGCATAACAGTTAATGCATCAGTTTTTTTCTAAACAGGCCTATATGTTTCTCAAATCATTTGACTAGTCTTATGCAGTAAAGGTGCTAAAAGATGATGCACTTGAGCAGCATTCTTGGTTTTGGTAAAATATCATGGCCTTCTTTTTATCTGTCAATTTTATGTTTCATGGATTCCCTATTTTGCAGGGATGGATGAAGCTAGAAAGGCGGCAAATTCTGTCTTTGTTTACTAAAGTTATGAAGAAATTCCATGAGTATTTATATACTATGGCATCTAAGGAGATAGAATCTGCACTGACTCGCTTGAAGGAAGTAAGTCAAATATCTTTGCTTCTCAAAGATTAAGAACTGCTCAATCATATGCTAATTCCTACTATTAATAGATAAAGTGACTTCTTTTAACTTTGGAAGCCAAACAATTTGATTAAGGATTTAGTACACTGTAAAGGTTTGAAAGCAGTCATGGCATCAAGATTCCAAGGTTTAGCCATGGCTTAGCCCAAGAGAGACTACTTATGGTATTTGGTTTTGGTCCTTCCTCTGCCGATCTCTAGCTCCACTTAGTTGTTCTTTGGTTCTTTTGGATCATGAAAGACCAATCGATTCTCAGAGAACCTGTCAGGCAAATTGTCAAAGCTGTTAGCCTCCAGAAAATGGTTGCATCCAAATCATTGATGGACTTTTACCTCCATGGGCAATGAATGAGCTTGTACTTATTAATTTGGGTTTGGACCAATGACTAGCATGTAAATCAGATGATAAAAGTTGCAGTCAGACTGAATTATTGGTTTGACCTGAAAGGACAATGATGTAAAATGGTTTTTGGGTGATGAATAATGTGAAATGTTGTGGTCAATTATTAACTGATAGTGATGAAAATATTCACTTTCAGGTTGTAATGGAACCTCACGGTATCTCTGTCGAAGAGGATCTCAATGAGGCAGCAAAGCAAGTAGAAGTATGTTTTAACTTCTTGTTTGCTCTTTATCCCCTCATTTCTTGAACTACTAACATTCTTTGGCTAATCAGGAACACTGACCTGACAAATGTATGTTGGGATGGGATGAAGGCAAGGATGGAAGGTGTTTTGGATCCTGAGCTACTTCAACAGTATGCAATTGTTGGCAGAGAATCAGACCTTGAAAATGCTTTGCAAAATGGAGGAAAGGTACCTGCTGGAGGTGTTATTAGCGTAAAGTCTAGTAGCAGAAAGACGGCCATGCATGTGGGAAGAAGCGTGGTAGAGAGAACCATGGTAGCAAATCAGACAAGAAAAGGAAAGGATAAGTGACAATTTTGAGGGGAAAAGATTTTGGATAGGCACTTGATCAATGTAATATATACAACAAACTATTGTTAGTTTAGGTAAGATCATTTTGTATTTATTCAGTTTCCTTCACAAGCGTCTCATTGATTGATTAGGGATAGGGTTCCTGACGGTTCGGCAAAAGCTGAATCTTGAAATCTTAGATTCTGGCCTAGCAATTGTTACGTGATATATGTAAATTAACTTGTGCCAAGTGAGTACTATATTTTTTGTCCTATAGGTTAGGCTTTCAGCTTTCGTTTATATTGGATTATTTAGTAACAAAACTATTTGGATACAATGTCATGTTTCGAAATCTCATGTATTGTACCAAAAAAGAGAAGATGAAAAAGTTGATATGCTCATCGTGATTGTAGGTTTGGTACACAGGAATGTACCTAGAATGAAGCTGTAATTTTGAGTTATACTCTTTTCTATATTTGGAAGTAATTTTTAGAGGTTGAAATAGTTGAATCCAATGAATCATGATTCTTGCTTTAAGGGGAAACCCAATTCCCCCTTGTAAGAGGTGGTATTGATTCTACGGTACGTCCATAATAGAAATTCGCCAAAAAAAGAGGGGGGGGGGGGGAAAAAAAAAAAGCTCTTAGCATATGACATATATTTGTTTCATCTATGAATTGCAAATATATATATATATATATTTATAAATACTACTATAATTCATGAACAGTATCTACGATTACATAGTTGTTTCTAAATATAAGAATAGATTTATCATTCAGTTTTCCATTCAATTTGATTCTAATCCCGTTTTATTTTCATTCTAGATTATTTATATATAATAAACATGATATAAGAACTTTATCAAAGGCAAGCCTAACTTTTTAATTGTTGATCATTATGAGAATGACTCAAAACTTGCTTAATCAAATTGTCAATACAGCTTCAACTAAAAGAAATGTACTTATTGCTGGTGTGACGATAAACCTCTGGCGGACTTGATGACAATAACTGAGCCACAAAACATTATTACTTATGAGGGAGGAAAGTTAGGACTTTGTAAGGGCTTGAGTCAGTCTACTAATGAATTAGCATCACAAGTAATCAATTGGAATGGACATATAGGAACAGTTGATATAACAGTTTGGTAACACCGTCAGATGGTTGTTTCTCTTCCTTGTCTGCTTGGAATATGCTTCACAACACGAGTATTTGGAATATTTCCATGATAAAGATAAATACTATTTTTCCTTGAGCTCTCCATTGAGCTTCATGCAAGACATGTATTTTGCTTGATATTATTATTAATAATTTTTATGTATATAATTTTTTTTCTTTTAATTTTTGGGAAGATTCTGCCGTTGCCTTCCACTTCCGACATTTAAAGAATCTTAAAGGCTATAAAAGATTTAATTATCTATGTGGAAACATGGGTGTGATTAGACTGCTAAGTCGATAATCATCTATTATTTTTTTTGCCCTCAGAACACCTAATGCCTTGACGGGAAGGCAAGGATAATTCTTACGATATAATTATTAGAGATAGATTGTTTTCATAAGAAATGAAAAAAGAAAAAAGAAAAAAGAAAAATCACGACCTGGTGAATAAGTCATATATGTTATGAATGATTCACTAATTTGGCCTCGGTTGGCAAGAAAATCAACTACCTTTCGTTTGCTTTTCCAAAAGTCAAATCGATCTTGGCACCTGGTATCTTCATTTGAATTAAAGTAGATAACAGAAGAGAAAGGACCACAATTCGCATAATTTGAATGCAATCATGACACCACAGAATTGGAATCCAACTCGGAAATGATATTATGTTTCTCCTTTTCTATATAATGTTGATAATGTAATATGAATTCACATCTCATCTAAGAGGTTTAAAATTTTAAATTGAATCTAAAATTGATGGGGAAATTCATGGAATCAGTTGCTAGTTGGCGATTGAATTATTCGTATTTTTTTTTTTTTTTCAACTGTGATACTAACTTTTTATACTTTTTGGTAATAATCATAATAATGCAGAAAATGAATATGTTGTCTTAAAACTCAAATTTAGGCACCAAAATGTTGACTAACCCCAAGTATCTCCCAATTTTGATGTGCGTGGATCACTAGAATCAATTGTTGGATAGAAAAAATTACAACTATATGTTTTTTTAGCAATATATATGAGATAAAGGTAATTGATATTTGTAGAGGGTTAAATTTAATATTGAACTTCCTTTGAACTCCTTGATGTGGCATTTGAATGTGATCCTCTTTGTTCAAACACTTTTGCTTTGTACTTCTGTTTGAACAAAGTCAGCCGGTACTCATCTACTCTCCTTCGCCTACACTGTCTTTGTTGAACAATCCTAAGAAACTATTGGTATTCCTCAAATAAGAGTATAAGTGGTCGTATATATATCAAATTCCTATTATCATCCTTGGGACCATGAAGATTTGGGTCAAAGACGATTCGGCATCATCTAAGACGTGAAGGGATCAATCAGCCACACTAAATATAGCGGAAACACTATAATCACTAAGGAGATAATTTTTTTAAGCACCTCATAAACTTGCTTTAACATTGTATATGGACCATCTACTCCAAGAGATAATTTAGAAACTTTTTTTTTTTTTTAACCATTCCTTTTTTTAAGTAAATTCAAACTAAATCGTGTAGTTGGAATATAACTTGTCTTATGCCTTGGCTAGCCTGCTCTTTGTACTTGGACGTGCGCTTCCAAAGACGTCTCAAGAACTTTTGAAGGAGTTTGATCACCTGTTCAACCTTGCCAAATCAACTCTTCCTATCGTTATATTTTACCTGACAGAGGAAGTAGATCTGTTGGAGTAATTAGGTTATTACCCATATACGACCTCAAACGGAGATTTGTCATGGAATTGTGAAATATACGATCAAATGCAAACTCCACTTATGTTAGGCATTAATCCCAATTTCTTAGATTATTGCCAGTTAGAGCTTGGAGTATCTTTAATGTTTTGTTTACAACTTCCATTCGACCATATGCATATGGATAAACATGCAATGCTAAAAGATAGTTTATTGGCTAGCCTACCCCCATAACATCTTCCGGAAGAAACTAAGGAATTTAATATTACTATTGGACACCATGTTACAATCTCCTATTAGAACTGGTTACTGATAAACAAAGCATCATTAACCTCATAATAGGCATGAAGTGTGCCATTTAGTTGAACATCTCAATTACACTAATAGTACATTGCCTTCCTAGTTGTGTTTAGGGAAAGCCTAGGGCATAATGTATGATCAAATTAATCAAAAGTTATAACGATAAGTGTCGTGGAATATATCGTCCATGTGTCTCTATTCTACTCTTGGTGCTCTTATATATGACACGTCTATCAATAATTAGGATGAATCACTTATTAACCTCAATGTCACGCTCTAGGTAAAACCCTTGTCATAGCAGTCTACCATATGCACCTTAGCACAATTTTGTTATAAGATCTACCTACTTAAACATACTCAAGATATCTATAACAAGACTATACTTCGATTATATCAACAACAGAAGAACCATATATTTATATGCTAAATATGTTTGTACACGTGTACATTATTTAACAAAAAAGTTACAAGTTTATTTGAGATGGATCCATAGAAGTTCCATGTCTAATAATTACAAACCAAAAGATTACACAACGGACTCTTAAATGGATATTTACATGCTACTAATGTGGATAAGTGATGTATTAATAACATCGAATTTTTTTTTCTCTTAAATGGATAGGCAAATCTTATTCTAACACAAAAAGCCAAACACATGTACAACACACACACACTCTCGAAAGCTATCTTATAAACATGAGCAACAAAGTTCATCCTTACTCCTATTCACCTGGGCTTATAGGCTTTTGGTCATAATAGTCAATAGAAAGGGAGTCCATATTCTATTCAAGACATAGTATGTGTCAAATGTCGATGTCCCTTACTATTCCATTGTAGAAGAGCCGATTTCCAACTAAAATATCTTTTCATATACTTATAGTATCATACTATGTCATAATTATTATAATCTTAGTTAATTAAATATTTTAATATATTTAAGTCAATAACAATATCAATATAACTCTAATACGTTAAGAGTAATATATATATATGTCTCTGTGTGTGTTGTATGTATAGGCTATAGGTAGACAACTATGTATTTTAAATAATGATGTTATATATTATTAGTAAGGTGTAATTTTTTTTTTTTGGTTTCCATAATATGGTTGCGATGTCCAACTTTGACTAGTTAAAAAATGGAAAAATGGTAAATCATCATTGCTATTGATAGGCTTTTTCAGCAAGTGACAAGGAGTGTTGTAGTCATATGACATGCATCATTGGTAGATTGAACCATGTTCAACTCTTTATTATAAAATAAACAAATTAGTAAAATAACCCACTTGCCGATGGAGGCCTTAAATTGCTATCCATCTTGCTAAATTTACTTATATCTATGTTAAGGGTAATGTAGGGTTAGTTATATGTGCTTATGGTTTATGAAATTTAGTTTAAAAATTTTTGCTTAACTTTTAGTAATTTAAGAAAAATATCCTTGCAACTCTGAATTTTATGTATGAGTGCTCTATCTCGTGTAACTTTTTCACGTTGGATCAAAAGGAAATATCATCTACAAATTCTCACTCAAGACTAAATCTAACTTATTTGGAAATCACATTAACTTAAAATACCATACGAAATGATATTGCAAGAACATACACAACACATTGAAAAACTGGATAGACGAAGACTAAAAGAGCTATAGGAAAGAAGAAAAGAGATCGAGACAATTAAAAGTAAAGTGTTAGATTTATTTATATCTTATGCTTATTGTGGCATGCATGAGTTATTTTTCTTCTTTACTGCTTTGTATGTAAGCATAATAGTTGTAGATATTTTGTACATACTTTAACACACATAACTAAATAATAGTTCGTTTCTAACTTCTCTCACTCATTTTTCCATTTTCTTCTTCTTGCATCTATAGTGATTTACATGACCTCGGCGAAGGAGATTTAGAATAAGCTTAAAAATTGGTTCTCTTAGTTAGATGATACACAAACTTGCTTAAGGCTATAAACGAGTTGAGTTAAAATGATACAGTACTAAGTTTGAACTCAACTCAAATTGAAATACTTGAAACTCGAACTTAATCTAGCTTTTACTTATAAAGCTTGAGCTTGGCGAGCCAAGCATCATAAAGCTCGAGGTCAACTTGATAAGGTACTTGAGTAGTGTGAGCTTAAGTTGAGTTGAATTCGAATAAATTCCAAGTAGAACTTGAGTAGCTTGTGGGTAGACTTATCTCATTTACACCTCTAGATCTACAAATTATACAATCATTTTAGTTCAATTGTTCATGGTAACAGATTAGTAGATGATTATTTCACTGAATTAAATACTTTTTGGAAGGAACTAAAAAATTATAGGGCTTTATCTTGTTGCTCATGTGGTTCTTGTAGACAAGAGTGCTTTGATAGATTCACCCATTCTACATCTTCTTTCAATTCTGTTACTACAGGTTCACCCATTACTTTTACTCAATCTAATGCTATGTCATGTAACAAATTTGTTTCCACTCCTATCGCTTGGATATTGGGTTTTAGAGCTATTGAGAACATGCTTAGTAGTTTAGATTTGTTTCATACTTGTTTTCCCATATATCATTGCTATGTTCAATTACCGAATAATCGCAACTTTCAAGCTACTCACAAAGGATTCATTTGTTTAAGACCAAATTTTGTTCTCAATGATGTCCTTTTTATGCTTGCTTTTCATTTCAATCTCTTTTCTGTTTCTAAATTGTTGTCTTCTAATCAATATACACTTTTGTTTATGAAAAATCACGGCTATATTCAAGACTTTTTCCACATTGACAATGATTGATTAAGCTAAAGCTAAATGTGGGTTGTTTCTTTTAAAGTAAAGGTCTATTTGTTCTAATTCTATTCACTCTTGTAATGATCATTACAATTCTTTTTTTCCCATGTTATGAATAAGTTGCTAAATGGTTTTGATGTTTGGCATTTTAGACTTGGTCATCCTTTTTCAGATAAGTTGAAACTTATTTGTATTCTTAATGATTTTGTTCAATGTAATAAATTTGATTGTTACATTTTTCCAGTGGTTAAGCAACAACAAAATTCTTTCCTATTCATGTTACACATACTTCCTCTTCTTTTGAGCTAGTTTAAATTAATATATAGGGACCATATGCTACACTTACTTTAGAGGATATTCAATATTTCTTGAAAATATTAGATGACTTTACTAGAGTTACTTGGGTTTTTCTTATGAGATCCAAACATGAAGTAGATTCAATTATAAATGCTTTTTATCAAATGGTATTTACTTAGTTTGATAAAAGGATGAAGGTTATTTGAATGAATAATGGCAAGGAGTTCGCTTTTCTTGAATTTTATTCTTCTAAGTTCTAATGGCATCATTCATCATTTGTCTTATGTTGAAACTCCTCGGTAAAATGGTCTTGTTGAGAGAAAGCATAAACTGTTGTTGTCAGTTGCTTGAGCTCTTTTCTTTCAATCCTCTCTACCTATTTGTTTTTAGGGAGATGCCATTTTGACAGCCACATATATTGTGTAAACAAACTTTCTTTTTTAGTTCTTATGGGAAACACAACTCCTATCGCATGTTACTCCATAAGTCTCCATCTTATACACAAATGCGCATCTTTGGTTCATTGTGTTTTGCTTTAATCTTTCATGGTATAAAATATTACCACATCACATTAACACATTGCCACATTTTCTTACTTTTACTTGTGATTGTGGCCTTAATCTTTCATGGCAACTTGCCTCTTTTAAGAGCCACTATACTTTTTTTTGGAAGACCAATATTGTAAACCTTATTTTTTTTTTTCTAGCAACAAATAACATTTTTTGAAGTTGAAAAAAAATATTATGACAACCCTTTAGCCTAGTTGTATATATATTGATCCATTAATAATGTGGACCAGGTTTCATTTCTTCTTCTCTTAACAATTATAATATATTGTAATTAGAAAAAATAAATTGCAAAATTTAAGATGGAGCTCTCTTTTAAGGACCCCCCCTATTCCACTCGAGGGTCCTTTAGACGTACTTTTTAGGGATTATTGCTAAGGAATCCTCTTTAGATTGGAGCAAGAGTTGTTGATTTAAATTAGGTTTTCAAGAATCCAATCTAAGTTGTTAGCGTTACACCACCAAGAATAGAAGAGCAAAATTTAGATTTCTTTTCTTTACACTTCTTTTAGAAGAAATTGTAAATAACATTGATATACCTACTAAACATTTAAATATTGTAAATAATTCCCTAAATTATCATATATTGGTAATATAGAAGACACTTATTTTTTTAAGTTAAAGAAAAATACTAAATTCAAATTTTATGGGATGTTAAAGCATAGTTTAAAATGTTAATGAGATACTTTCAAACTAAAATTAAAATTTAAGAGAGTTATTTACAACTTAAAGGATTATTAGCCAATATATTGATGTTTAAGCGAGTTGTTTGTAACATTTGAAAATTTAAAGATAAATCTACATTTAGGTCAAAATTTAGGAGATCATTTGCATTAAACTAGATTCTTTTATATAGAAGTCTATAAACATTCATCCATATATTGACTCATATCGCAAATGTGATGGTTACCTTCCTAGCTGTAGATCTATGATCTTTCATGGTATGGTCCATTTTTTATATTTCCAATTATTCTATTATAATACCCCTTACATGCTAAGAGAATGAACTTTAATTATCAATATGACTTTTGGTGTAGTGATTCAAAGTAAGTTGAAATTTAGAAGTTAAGTGTGCTCGAGCTAGGTTAATCTTAAGATGGGTGACCTTTTAGGAAGCTACTATACCAAGGGACAAAATCGTACGGTATTTCATGCCAAAGTAAATAATATTTCAATTAGAGGAGTTTTGGCCGAGTCATTATAGGTGGTAGCAAAGCAATCTACTAGCTCAAAGGGTAAAGCCTTACTTAGTAATGATCTTGAACTTATGTAACGATATTGATGAGGACATTATTTCTGTAGGGAGGGCGTTGCGAAA
>JAMXBB010000007.1:31029250-31133748 GCA_024138015.1 Lumnitzera littorea | reverse complement strand
GGGGGGGGGGGGGGGGGGAGGTGGGCGGGGTAGCGGAGGAGGAGTAGGAGTAAATTGCAATACTTCTTATATACTAAGAGAATGAACTCTAATTATCGAGATGCCTTTTGGTATAGCAGCTCAGTGTACGTTAAAATTCTGAAATTAAGCGTGCTCAGGCTAAGTCAATCTTAACATGAGTAACTTCTAGGGAAGTTGATGCACTAAGGGATAAAACTGTGTAACATTTTACGCCAAAGTGAATAATATTTCGGTGGGAAGAATTTGGATTAGGTCATTACATTAATGTAAGCTTTATGTACATATAGGCATCTAGCCTTTTTTTTTTTTTTGAGTGGGGAAAATCCCTATACGGGGCAAGGTGAGGATGCTAACTTTTATTAATAAAATAAAAGATTACAAAGGAAAGGGGGACATGCACCTAAGCTCTTGAGATTACAAATACCTAGTCTTGCAAAAGACCATAAATAAGGGAGTATTACTTCCATTACAAAAAAGACTTGTAGAAAAATTAAAAAAGAAAGAAATAAAAATGAAGTACTACTCCTAATACAGAATTCAATTACTAACACAAGATGGAAATCTTACATAAATGCAAATTACAAACTTAAAAGGAAAATTAAGTAACAATCCTAAAGTTTCCTAGCCGTATCTTATCCTAGAGGACAATCATTTTAAATTCTTTATTTAACTAATTTGTATCTATCCAGAAGAAATTTGATTGGCTCTCTTTGGCTTTCTTTGCTAGCTAGTCATTAGCTACATTTTTCTCTCTCCAAGCTTGGTTGATTTGGCCTTTGATTTCTACCATTAAAGTCTTTAATTAGGAGATTTTGTTCTAAATATCCCATCTCACAACATTGGTTGGTAGCCATCTAGAGGTGACCTTTGAATCTGTTTCAATCATAACTTTGGTGAAATTGAATTGCTCACAATATTCAAGGTCCTTAACTAAGGCTATTAGTTTAATAGAATCATGATTTGAAGGATATCCAAAGCACCATATCAAACTACCATTGCAATCACTAAGAATAGCACCAGGTCTACATTTGCCTTGGCCTAAACTACCATCAACATTTAACTTGACAAGACCTTGTTTAGGATACTTTCAAGGCAAAGATAGGATTTTCTTTCTTTTTGGAGGTTCAATAATGGATGAAAAAAGATCCTCACCATAACTAACCTAGCTGGCAATAAGTGGATACGCTCACCCTATATTTAAAAGATCTTTCATAATTTGGTTGACTAGAATCTTGAGGGCCCATGGGTATTTCTATGTTTTATATTGTTTCTTTCACCCCAAATATGCTAAAAAGTTATTGTGGGAATAGTCACTCTAATGTGATTTAAAATATTACCCAGTTGCTTCTTCCAAAATTTTAACATGAAATCCATTGAATAAATGTTGGGAAGCTAAAGAATTTCAAATTATGATAAGAGAAGCTTTAAAATATCCGTGGCATAATCAAATAAGAGCAATACATGAATAGTTGTCTCACACTCTTTAAAGCAATAAACACATTAGTAGGTAAGAGCGTGACCCCATAAATATTGTTTATCATATGTAGAAAAGAGGGATGAACTTATTGCAAATATATTTGTAAACACCTACCTTCACTGTTTGGTTTCTAAATTCATCCTATTCACTAGAAATAGGGAAGGTCTCATCTGAGGATGACATCCAAATGGTTGAGTCACTTGTTTCCTATTACACATTGAGAGATAAGATATCCTCAACTAAATCATCAGGAACCAAAGTGACTAACTTGTTAACATCTCATCTCCCATTATACCATAATTCATGGACTCTCAAGTTTGGGGATATCACATGAGATAATTTAAAATCAGGGCCACAGGAAAGCCATCGATCAAACCAAAAACTGAAATTACCTTTACCGAGGCCAAAGAAAATGTATTTTTCAGTGAAATTTCACGCCCTTAATATTGGCATCTAGCTTCACCGATGTGCAAATGTCATGTGCTTTGACTTACATTAAATTTGTATGCTAGTTTTAGTCATCATGAGCTGCCGACAAAATTGTACATGTTTGAAAAATCTACGTGGGACATTCATTAATGAGATTTCCACTTTCGTGGGGGCTTCGTTTCACCATTATCTACCCAATAGAGAAAAAGATGAAATTCACCACTATTTTTAGGAATATTGTCATAATAGAAGCAGAGAACAATTTATGGAAAAATCCAACGCGAAGAAAAAAGCAGGGGTGGAGAGAGAGTAACAAAATCCCTACAATCAAAAGATGTTATACGATTCTCTTGAACTTATAAATCTTACAAAATTTATCTGAAATAGTACACGCAAGATATCCCAAATTAAAATTCTAGAATATGTATATACAAGCTCAATCTAGATTAATGAGATTTCATATGAGTTTGAAAGCAAAATAACTAAAAGAGGAAACCGATAAATTGGATTCGATTGATCCGATCAATCTTCATTTTGGTCAGTTGTTTGTTATGATATGATTCGACCAATCATGGTTGATTGGTCTTCAGCTCCGCTCAACTTTAATAGGCTGAACTCGACTACAAACATCCCAAAATTCAACTCATATTGAGTTCAACAATTTTTCAAGCTAAGTCTCGAATCGAATGCATAAAGAATGCAAACCATTATAAACAAAAACAATTTATATGTGTGTGCATTGTTATGAGATGGGTTAAAATATGGATTGTTTTACGAGGAAAAAGTATGTGCCCCTCTCTTGTTAGTAATAGTTCTGTATACATCTGTTAATTATAAGTACACTTTAATTATGAAAAGCAGAATGAACATGATATATGCAAAGCTTGTAAGCAAGCGGCTCACTTGCACATGTATGTCTTCTTTCTAACTTCGTCAACATGATCTCTCGTGAAGAAAAGTTGCCCTAGGTATGATATGGTATGTATTGGTTTATATGGTGTGTAACTTCTAGGAGGATTTTAACACATGGATGTATTAGAAGTTGCACACTGCATATGTTAATATATGGTATATTATACCTAATAAATCTTTTTTTAGTGGGGAAAATGTTGCAAGAAGACTATAAATGAACACACTTCCCAAGCAGTTTTAAGCAAATGCTGCTAAGCCACAAGCATTGTTCAATCTGTTTTAATTGCTTTGCTAGTATACATATAAAAGAAAGCACAATTTAATGGAAATGGATAATCTAAAATTACTTTTTTCCTAAAGTGACAAATCAATTGTTGTTACCATTTAGATTTTTGAAAAATTCATGTGATATCATCTTTTTTTGAAAAATTTAAACAATGACGATCATTAATTTATAATATTAGGAAACTTTAGGAAAAAATAACTTTAAAGGATTCAAATCTCAATTTAATATGCTATCAATATATTTATGTTATGAATTTTTACTTAAAAACGCCATTGGTAGGCAAGTCGAATATTTAAGATAAAATTTTATATGTAATTTGAAGATTCATGTATACCTTTATATACTCCACATCGAATAGATTACGAAAAATATCTACAACGACATCAAGTAAATTGATCTCTTTACCTTTTAGGGTTATATATAGCCATGCATTTGAAACCTGGTAATTTGGTTTTCCTCTCATTTTTCTCTATGAAGGGCTCTCAATGGATGAAAAACGAGAGATGAGATAGGAGGTGAAAATGATACCTAACGATACACAGCCACACAATAATTGACCACTCTCAGGCAAGATTTGCATCCATAATGATGTCTTTTCGAAATATATTTGACAAAGTTGAATAATAGAGACGGTTAAGTAGTGGTGGTTTATCGACAGTTATCATAAATGTTTTTTTAGTACCTATGTTTACAACCTTTTTCTTGTTGTAAAAATAGCTTAAACATATTGGATACTTTATAAAATTTATCATGTAGAAAACCCATTGAAAATGACCTTGCTGCTATAATATATCAAATATCTATAGGGGAATGGGTTTTGGAAGTGGGGGGAGAAAATTCAAGGGCAAGCAAAACAAAATAATTCTTATTCTAATTTCTACATCTTGTAAAATTAGGAATTTATGACGAGGATCCCGAGTATAATTTTCAATGAATGAGAAGATAGGGTATACCGTGTTGATATTCCATGCAAGCTTTTGAATAAAGAAAATCGCCTTGAATTGTTCATATTCCACATCGGGACCCCATTGAGACGCTATTTGATCCATTCATATTTTGCACAAGCTTGACAGATTGTTATATTTTTATCCCATGGTGTGTTGAGCAGGGAGCTAAAATTTAGGTTAATATTTGGTCAATTCAAGCACTTTGCACAAGTTTGAAACGGGTTAAAGGGAAAAGCGAAAACAATTCTGATTTTTGCTACCATTTCAAAAGCAAAAAATTTGAGAATCTATCTCCATGTTTAGTACTACTTCTGCAATTAAATTATTTAGCTTTTCAACTTTGATATTCAAATCCTCAACCTTTTGAGAGAGAAATTAACCTATTACAACTTCGGGAGCCATTCTAACCCCATTCTAACCCTAGAATGTATCAACTATCAAGACAAACTCTAGTCCTAAATTGTTGGGTACAAATCGTAATTCTTTAGGAAAAAAAAAAAAATAATAACAGATGGATAAGTCATACTGTATCAAGAGTAATTGACTAAAGTAAATAAACCTATATTAGAAAACTGTACTGGAAGCATTAATAGATATGATAGAGGGGCTGGGGCTCTTTTTCGCCATTTTGCAAAGATGGAAAACTCCAATAGAAATTTAAAGTGTAGATGATTGAAATTAGAAAATTTTCAAAATGTGGAATATTGAAACAGATATATTGAATGGCAAAGATATCAAATAGAGAAGATTTGTACATTTTGTTTATTATTTTGAAATTAAAGTTGACAAAAGGTGTTATCGTTATTTGGTGTACGTAACAAATGATTCCTAAATGAAAAACCATATTCACCATAAAATTATTTGAGTGACCCCGACAATTTTATCTTTAACATAAGATTTATACCAGTGAATTAGAAGAGTTAAACTAAAGAGGATATGTAACACCCTGGCACCTAAGGTGTCACAGTCCGCTACGTGTCCTTATCGGCTATTGATGCATCAAGCGTGAATATTTATTACAATCATCAAACTTACCTATTGAAATAGATAAATAATTCTAATAAAATTTTATTCTTTAAATAATTCTGAATAAATACAAAGTAAATTTTACAAATTTTAAATAAGAAATTACTAATTATACAATAAATTCAAATTGTTCTAACTCAAAATTTATTCCTATAAAGGAAGTTCTAGTTGCTAATCCTTATCTCGATAATCTTGCTTATAGTATCCAAATCAACAAACTCTATAAATTTTACTTAAGTACCTGCACTTGAAAAATATTACGGGGTGAGTCAAAACCCAATACGAAATAAATAATCGCATGTACATGATACACACCATCAATACATCACATGGATAATTTGTAATAATAAATGCATCAAGCACTATTTAATTATCTTGATTATTAGTTGATAAACAACATAATCTTGATGTCTCAAGACTTAGGATAACTCATGACCTGTAGGTAAATATATATATAGTTGCTATATAAGTATTGGTGTGAGTCCTACTAATCACTCATGTAACTCTTCTCATAATTTAGTTAGGTTGTCTTAATACAGAAGTCCCGTAAGGCGAGTTGCGTATAATCACTAGGTGTCTCATCAACCCAATTGGACCCTATTAAAGGAAGGTTGAACCTAAGCACAAGTAGCACAAGATTTATTAAGTCTAAGTTCGAAATTAGTTCGGTTAACTAACTACTCTAAAAAGGCACAACAAGCAAATATGTATCCCATACCTGGTATTGATTATTCAAATTTACCACTTCCTTTATCTCACTTAAAACTCAATTAGAAAACAATTTTGAATTATAAATCTGCACTTATTTGTAGCTAAGATCAATGCCTAAAGATAGGTCACAATTAAATGCCTATTGGTTTTAGTTAAAAGGAAGAGTAATCTTATAGTTAAAAGAGTACAATCCATCTTATGTTAAATCCTTCACTATAGGTTTACAATTATCTATCCATAAAATAACTTACTTATTTTTATCCAAACTATTCTAAATCACAATTAACTAACAATTTCTAATTATTAAGTAAACAAATAATATGTTTAACTTATTACATACCAATTTATCATAACTACTTGTCACAACAAATTATATATTTTTATTACTAACTAACTTGTCAATTAACTATAAATGCTAAGTTTTCCATAACTTTTAAAATTAATTTAGACTTACTAAATAAACTAATTATAAATCAATAGCTTCTATCAATTAACTTCTATAGCTCAATAACTTACATTAGGTTAAATAGAGTCATTAGCTATCTTTTCTTTATTTTTGATTGCGTTAATTAAGTGTTATTAAATTTCTCAATTAGGTAAATTAACAGTCCATATATTATTTCAAGTTTTTAAATTCAAAACTTAATTAAGCTTTCATATGATTGACTGTCAATTATTATTATCATCAATTACTTTTATTCATTAACATTCTAATGACATATTAGCTTATTTTTAAGAAACATTTTAGCTATAAGCTTATTATTATCATCATTGTTGTTATTATTGCAAGGACATACATTTCTTGTTACTTATGAAAACTTACGTGTGTGTGTATACATTATATATATGTATGTATATATAAACAAACTACCAAAAGAAAATGATTAATTATATTAACCTATAACTTACAAGGAGGTTAGTTATTGCTCGGCTGATGTTGAGTTGACCACATGGATTTAAACTTGAGTACGATTCGGAATTGGTCCTGAATCATTGGTTTACGCGTCGGTGATACGGTAAATTGTAACCGGCCCATGAGCTGGCGGTTTTGGGCTTGTTCGAAACCTTTGAACCTTTTTTTTTAATATTGAAATTTTATATTAATTTTATTAATTTCTTTTTTTAATATATTAATAATTTCTAATAATGTTATTTCCTTTCTCTTTTTTTTTTTAAATATATTAATTCATTAATAATTTCTAATTTTTTATTAATTTTTGACTTAATGCGATTCTAACTTTTTTTATTTTTTTTTCCTCAAATTTTATTTTTTTTTTCTCATATTCAAATCTTTGATATTTGATAAATTTTACAAAAAAGACTTACATTAACTAAAATTGAATTTTCTATCTATCCTTAACATATAATTAACTTATGATTAGTCATTTATTATTAGTTTGATGATATTATTGTTAAAAAAATGTCAGGTTGACTTGGTAGTTCGCAACTCGTCGGTTCGGGCGGTTTTATCCTCTTAAACTACCTAAGTCCTTAAAGTTAGGTGGTTTGCCAAGGCAGTTCGACTTGCTTACTTTTAAATTGAGTCAGTTTAAAACTTGTCTGGGTCGATTTACGATTTGGAACTGGCCCTTGCCTAGGTCTATATGGATTGAAATTTGCAATGCCTTATTAGCATTAGGAGATATTACTTATCATATCTAATAAGATATTACTTATCATATGATAAGATTGGACAATTGATGAATTATGGTCCTCCTTGGTAGCCCTTTTCCTTAGATCAACAGATTCCATTGGGCTTTAAGCTTTCCTCTTTAATTTTTGGTTTTCTAATATTATTGCTTATTACTTAATTAACTTCTTTTAGTGAATTAGAATTGTTGGACAATATGAAGAAAAGTAGAGTTATAAATACCAACATGTTATTTATCAATATTGGTGCCGTACTAGTCCCATTGTATTAGAAATAAGTGAAAAACAAGGAGGAGGAGGGGAGAGAGAGAAATTGGATATGCACTATTATAAATGTAGCCTTGTCCAACTAACTACTTCTAGCCTATACACCATTACGATAATAAGTTACCCTAATCTAAGGGAAAAAGTTATCCTGTACTGGATGAGATCGGAATACAACACAATAATATATGCCAAGCATTAACATGAGCAGTAGTAGGACTGTCCATATATTAATTGACTAAGGACATGAACAACAAAAATAATACTTGGTGGAGTAATAGCCAAATACAGGACTGATAAGAAGAGGCAAACTGTTGGAATAGGGTTCCATAACAGAAACAGGAATTGGAGAGGGTTTAGCAACACAAAAAACAAGCATCTTGCTAGTGTGAACTTCCATTAATAATACACGTATTATATTCCCAAGTTTAAACTCTAAAATATGTATATATAAGCTCAATCTAGAGCAAGAAGATGAAAATATGAGTTCGAAGAGGAAACCACTAAAGAGATACACAATAGGATTGATCACTACTCATTTTGGTGGTCCATTTGCTGTGATTTGGCCAATCAAGGTCGACTCAATAGTAGCTCGGTACCACTTGAATCGGCTGGGACAAAATTAGAAATGCTTCTAATTATTCACACGCTTTCATTTAGAATGATGGGATGTATATGAAATTAGTAAGCAGTTTAAAAATATCGGGCATACTATAGCAGTAAGGTTTACTATCAACTATTTTATATGATGGATTTTATAAAGTATCCTAATGTATAAGCTATTGCTACAACAACAAATGAATTTTATAAAGTATCCTAACATATAAGCTATTGCTAGAACAATAAATGAAATTTCAGCTGTGGTTACTAATTAAAATGCAAATGCTAGTATGAATTTGCAATGATTGTTGATAGAGCATTGGTTATTTTTTCACTCCTTTATAATTTTTCACTTCTACTGTCTTACATAGGTGCATATGCATCTTCTCAAAAACTATCAAGCGGTGATGCCATCTCATACTTTAGGAGTTTAAAGTGTCTATTTACACATATGATTAATAGTTTAAAGAGTGTATTTGCCATTTGCTGTAATAGCAAAAGTAATTAGTAGGAACTGAATAAACAATATTTCTTACTAAGCGGCAGTCGCTTAAATTGCTAGTTGGGAAACGGTTCAAGAGTAGTCTTATGGCAACATTATCTTTACTAATAAGGTTAATGAAGTTTGGCAGCAGAACTATTCATGTCCAAGTAACAAAATCGTTTTCTTTCATCTTAGGGAGTTTGATTCCAAAGTTAAAATAATTCGAATTCTATTTTCTTTATCTTTTTAATTTACGAGTTTATAACAAGTATCCCCCAATTATACCTTCTTTTTCTTTTTCTTTTTTTTATGATGGAACAGAAAGGTAATATTAATCGCATTGATATTCCATTTGAAATTTTGTATTCAACGAAACCATCTCAAAATTGTTCCTATTATACATAGGGAACCTTGTGAGACTTTTGATCCATTATTTTCTTTACATGTCCAATAATACAGCTTGATGGACCCTGGTGTTTAGATTTGATGGTGTGTTAAGTAGCGATTTAAATTTAATTTTAGGAGGATATTTGATCAGCTGGAGTACTTTGCATAATTTTGACATGGGGTTTAAGTGTATAGTGAAAACGATTCTGTGTTTTTTTATAATTTCAAAAGAAAAAAAGAAAGTTTAGATACACCTTCACCTTTTGCTATTTTTTTCTTTTTTCATTTGTATTCTTCACCTTTTGATTTTAGTGTTGAAGATTTTAAGTTTTGTTGCTTTTCTATTTGAATACTTCAAATGTTAACTTTTCTATCTAAATCCTCTATCTTTTTAGAGTGACTAAAAGGAGCCCCTCTATTATGTTATTTAATGGTGTTATTGAAATTTTTTGTCATGGATTTCTCTTTCTCAATAAAACACTTAACACAAAATAAACTAAGATCAATCTTTATAGATATGAAACACAAAGAAAAACAAAGAACTCAAATACAAAAGTAACAAATATGGAGGGATATTTTCACATTTTGTTTATCATTTGAAAATTAAAGTTTATACTAGCTCACAACAATTTTGGATGTGATATATAACTCTTAAATAAAATCGACATTAGTTGCTATATTATTATTTAATCGACTTAAGACAAACTTTACATTTAATTTAAAATCAATTGAAAGAACTAATCAAAAGAGAATACATAGGAATAAGGTGGATTGTCATTGGTCAGCTAATATTGAATGAATTTTTCTGTGCTTGTAAGTTGTAGCCACCCATATTAAAACTAGTGACATGGCATATCATATCATTGAATTGGATAGTTTATTAGCTCTTTTCCATTATGAATAGATTACATTAGTTATTAGGTTTTGTAGATAGGTATTTCGGTAATTGAGCTTTTTGCTCCATTTAATTCCATTGATCGATTTAATGAGCTAGTGGCAAGGTCCGGGAAATTAAGCCCAATTAAGAATACTTTAGGGAGATTTAGCTTGGTAGGCTAGGAACAAAGATTATTAGATCAATTCTTTCATTCTCTATCTTGCTTAGTTGTCTCGTACATGAAATGTAGACTCATAGAAACCTTTTAGAGCTTGTTTGACTTTTGTTTAGCCTCTATAGGCTTCAAATTGGCTAAGATAAGTCTCATTTGAAGCATTGGTAAGCTTTATAGAAATGTTGTTACTCTGCTAGAATGGCTTTGTAAAAGATCAAATTAGGTATCTCATGAAGAACATATCAAGAACACTCAAGAATTATAGAATTCAATCCATTATTATACGTGCACATATGAGATATTGAGCTTACCTGTTCCTCCTTTAATGCAAACTCCCAACACAGGTCAAGAACACTCAAGATTAACCTTCCACATGTCATCAGATTAAGGCTTCTCTAAGATCGACTGTACATGTATCACATTTGATTGATTATCAGTAGCAACCCCTTAATACAGGTTTCCTTTCTAATTTTCAAGATGCCTAAGATAATTGCTAGTTGCTCATTCAACTTCAATGAATGAATCGGATTTATTGGACATTATGAGGACAAAAAGAGCTAAGTGAAATACATACAAATACACACATACCCATACACGCATACATAGAAAGGAAAAAAGATTCATTACATATTAAAAGAAAGTATTAATAAAATAAAAAGAAACAAATAATGATAACTATAATAAATAAATGATATTAAGGAGAGCAATTATTTGTAGAAAAGGAATTAAACATGGAAATGCATCTCTCACTCACTTATATTAATAGATATTCATCATTTTACTCATAAATTATCTCCCTATAGTAAGGAGAGAAAGAAGATGGGATGTACCCATTAATACATTAGTACTTATATCTTAATTCTTTTCCCCCCTTCCACAAGTAATAGTATTTAGGAATTTAAATTATAATAAAGTTTAGCAACAAATAATCTAATTTGTAATAAAGAATTAGAAACACAAGCCATAAAAAGAAAATAACAATGCAAGATCAAGAATTTTGTAAAAGGGTTTAAATTCATAAACTAGGACTATAATGAATCTAACATCGTACAATAAATTAATGACTTATGAAACTTGTAAAATGAATTTGTTTTCATGAACAAAAACCCTAAAATGATTAGGAATGAGATGTTATGGAAGTTAAACCTTAAAAATTTGTTATCACAAAGAAATCTTTTAGATGACACATATTAGGGCTTTATAAAGAAGAATGAATTACAATTAAACAAAATCCTAAAAAATATAAAAGATAAATTAGGAATTTATGTTATGGGAACTAAACCTTAGGTTTTAATTACAATAGGGATCCTTTTAAATCTAAAGGTTAGGATCAAAGTCATCATAATTACATTCTGCCTAAAATTGGAATTTATTGAAATCGATGTAATTGTACGAAATCGATGTAATTATATAAAATTAATAGAATTGTAAGCTTATAAAATTATATATTTAAATTCATAATTCTACTACAAGCTTACATCAAAATGATCTTACATCTGTTTTAATTAAGAAATAACTCATAAAATAGAAACTCGTAAGATCATACGACTTATCATAATTTTAATGTTGTCATTAGGATTTTATGAAGAAAGTAGACACTATAATCATAATTAGTTAGTTTATAAGATGAATCCAAAAACTAAAATGTTAGAATGATAAGTGAACAATGAAAGGAAGAGAGAAAAAAGAAAGAGTGTGAAGGTTGGTTGGCTACCCCCTGAGGCTAATTTGCAGCTTTCTAGGTTGACTTCGCCCCTTACTCCTTAAGTTGACTCTTGTAGCGCCTAATGCACATCTTTCATTCATTTACTTAAAAATATATAGTTCAATAACTTATAATAAGATTAATCAAAGATTAGAAGAAACTCACAAATAAGAAAAAGGATAAAACTAAAAATATTTATTGATTGAATTATTTAATTTATTGTTCTAAATGATAAGAAAGATGAGGAATCAAGAACAACTTTTTTGTAAAAAAAAAAAAAAATGTTGCTTAATTGTTGTTTGTGTATATCCAACAGTTGCAATAGCATATAATGGTTCTATATCTCCTGAATAATGTTATTAGATTATGTAAGATTGGCTAGTAATTGTCATCTATATATGGGTTTGGTTCCTACAACATTTTAAGAAGTGAAATTATACATTTATAAGCACGATTAACCCCCAAGTTTGATTATTTTCATAAATTTTGTGTGATTGAACTAATATGTGTGTATTTCATCATTCTTAACTAATTTTTATGATAAAACCTGATAAAATATACGTACCTATAGTTTTTAAGAAATAACATGTTACTTTACATGTTATCATATAGCATAATGAGGAGGTTGTAATTAGTGAGTGTATCTAAGCTTTTTCTTTTGTGTCTAAGCTTAGATTATGAATTGATGAAAAATAAGGTCGTTGATTCTTGATCTTCATTGAGTGGTTGGTCACTTGTAAAATAAGAATGTTAAGGTAAAAAAATGCATTGAAGATGATTATGATGTGGTTACTTTAATGCCTAAATCAATAAGAGTTTTGAGAGAAATAGTATATAGTGAAAGTATGTAAAGGGTTGAATCCATTAACAAGAATTCAATCCTCTATTTATAGGGGTTAGCCGAGTCATTTTAAGAAGGGAATGAATATTCTGAAATCAACTTCGAATTTTGTAGAATACGTTTGATGACAGTTGTTAATTTGTCTTATCTATTCAGCTGTTCCTGCTTGGTCTTTATTTAAATTCATGGGTTTGACCTATCCAATCTAGGCTTAGAGACCAAAGATTTAAGGAGCTTCGAAGTTTTCATTATGATTAAGTTAGACATACTTGGTATGTCTTCTAGTAAGGTTTATTAGGCTTTGGAAACTTTGACCTAAGTTTTGTTAAGAGTAGCCGAGCTATGGGGAGCTCGACCCTAGTTTTGGAGGTTGGACAAGGCTCTAAGAGTTCGACCCATGTTTTAAAGAAGTCGACCTAAGCTTGGAGGCTAACACTTAAAATAGTCTATCAACAAAGGCCTTATTCTTTTATCATCTTATATTTAGTTATTATAGTGTATTTTGTATTAAGGACCTACATTGTAAATCCTTATGAATATGAAATCTATAATTCTTATGGAAGATCTATTTATCTATATGAATGATTATGATATGTTAGCATGTCTTTGATTTTAATTAGATTAATGTTAGTGCTCTTATAGATACTTTGTGAGCTGTCAAGGGGTTTTGAAATGTCATGGATTGAATTCTCTATCCTAGATAGTATTTATGGTAGGTTCATATCCTATGGGGCATAACTTAGTTGGAGAAGTATGTTGGTTGTAAACGTGTTGTAAGGCATTCTTCCATTTGGAGCTATTATTTGTGGTTGAGAAACAGTTAAGAAAACTCATTATAGTGTTATAGCAGGGTTACATGAATCTACCTAATAATCTATTTGATATTGGGTTGAAGTAGCTAGGATTTAACTTAAGGTTCTATATGCGAGGGGGATTGGTTAAATTATATAATATGGAGGAAATTCTTACATTTTAGCCATAATTTTTGCATTACAGAAGGTACAAAACGCTTATCATATGAGAAGAAAGGAATCTACATTGGATTCTTATTCTCGAATCTAGCTCTCTTTTTTTTTTTTTTCCCTTGAATTGTTTTTTTCCCTATTATGTTTGCCACCCTGATGCAAAACCTTTTCCAGTTAAAGTTTTGGATTTCATTTCACGATTTGTATATAATTTATTTTTTCTAAATCGGTATCATGTAGGTTTATCTAGGAAATGTACCCTTTTTCGAATTGGATCTTGAATTCCCACTTCTTTTGGCTATTTATCATCTTCAATGTGTTTCAATTAGTGAAATACTGGGGGAAGGGAAAGGAAAAAAAAAAAAGAAAAAGAAATTTATGTTCTGTGATGAAGGTAAGAGATTATCATAAAATTCTCTTGCGTTCTCACAGTTACATATGCTAACAATAGCATTTTGAATGTAGTTGCACTTTCTTTGGTTCTTATCCTTTTAAGTTTAATTATAGATAAACATGTCATTGTTATTTTAGTGTTTGGTAGTCAAATAAAACACTAAAATTCATATTAAAAGTTATGTTAGCCTTTTCCTGTGAGTAAGAAAATATTTAGTTATATTTGAAGAATGACCAATGGTGGTAAAGGATGACACTACGAACTCGAGACAACTTTATACTAGTCTACTTCTTATAAATACATCACTGACAATTTCTTGTTTTTAATATTCTTAAGTTGTATTTTCCTTTCTACTCATTTTCTCTAGTTATTCTATATAATTTCACTCCTATTAATACTTATGCATATAAGGAATATATGCTCTCGCTTAGGTGATAAGTTGTAAATTTATATATAAATATATATATTTAAATACTTTTTTATCCTACTTTTTATTACATTTATTTTTGCAGTTTTATAATTTTAATGAAAAGAATGTACGGACCCTAAAAAAGTATTTAATAAAGAGGGGACCCAGACATGTACTTCGGGGTCATTAATTCACACGCTCCATCCCATACCGGTCCAATGAAATCAAAAGTAACAGCAATATGCAAGCCCATGTGAGGATCCATGCAATTCCCACTTAGAGCCCATGTAAGCAGCCAAGCCCATGTCATGTTGGCCCATCATTGTTACAAAATTGTCACATGTTCAGGTTTCCTTTGTGGATTTTTCATTTACTCTCCATTTATTTATTATTATTATTTTCTAGCGAGATTTCACATCTTTGCAAAGGATATGTATAAAATGATCAATGTTTTCTATTGATTTATTTCTTTTTACTTCTTACAAATAGTGAAAAAATATACAAAACCATTTTTTCAACTTTTCATCTCATTAAGCAGATTATATCGCCTTTCTTGGAAAATTCATTATGATTTACAAGAAATGCATAAAGTCTTTTTAAATACACATACAAACTATACGAAGTGATATTATGAGACCTTTAGTTAAAAGGTTTCCTCTATTAATTTAGTATTTCAAAAGTTAGTAATTCTCCTAAACCCATACTATGCATGGATTTTTGTTGTCCTTACCTACACTCACACTTCTCATACATGCATTAAGATGAATACTATCAATATATCACCATTATATGTTTTTGAAAATTTTGCTTTTAGGTTTAGAGTTCATTTAGGACTTCATTCAAAACTTTTGTAATATTATAAACCTTTATAGCCAAAATTGATATACTTAGTAATAAAACTCTAGAGACATGTCCTAAACCATAAATAGAGAACCCTAAATTGTAGAGTTATTATTGTATAAATCTTAACAAAGAAATAAAGCCTTAAGAGTAAGGTTCAAAGCTCTTTATTTCTATCAAAAAACTCCATTGACTCTAAATGATTGTAGTAGCTATATATAACAAGTATGTGAAAACCTTGAAAAATTAGACCTTAATGACGTTAACACAAAATAATTAAATCAAAGTTTAATTGCACTAACTGCTTCATATAAGCACTCTGCTAAGTTAGAGTTAGAACAAGTTACAATGAAACAACTCGCTAAAAATAATAATATGACTAGATTGGTAACTTACTGAAATAAGTTAGTTTTTAATCCTTAAGATAGTGTTGGCATATGATATAAATTATATTTATACAATTTAGATAAACTCTACAAGATAATATACTTATAATAATATATATATATATATATATAATATGAGAATATGGATAATTTAATAACACAAATTAGTGATTTTCTTTTTTTTTCCCTTTCATCCATGCTTTTGTTGCCAACCAAGAAAACAAAAGAGAAATTATAGAAGTTGTCTTATCTCCATTACACCAATCAATATACAAGAAGGTCCATTAAAATTGACACAAGTATGGACTGATCTCCTTTTCCTATTTTAGCTTAATCACATAATACCTAATCCCATGGATAAAGAGGGAGTATATCCTTTAGCCAAATTATAGTCTTCCAAATTCCTATGCTCCCTCGTTGCTTGTTGATGGTAGATAAGATATTGCCCTCTTTCTTTTTTTTTTTTTTTTTTTTATAGAAAATCAAATGTTACTTCCTATGATAGTGTATACATTCCATTTTCACCATCTTTTTATTTTAGGATTCTTTTGATTTTTTAGGGCCAAGTTAACAATAAATAAATAAATAAATAAATAAAATACAAAGTATCAAAAGTATTGAATCGAGTCAAACATTCGTTTAAAGTTGGATAAGGCAATTGTAGAAAATGAATGTACGATTTAATAAATTAAGAGTATTTAAAATTTTTTGTCCAATAAAATGGATATTTTAACTGGAATAATTAAAATAAAACTTGGGGTTTATTAAATTAAGAATGTGTTAAAAATTTTTAAGCACGTATCTTTCAGAGTAAATTGAGCTAAAGTTTGAAAATAATAATTAAAGTTAGTCCAGTATCGATAATTTAAATATATTTTAAGTGTTTATCATGTTAAGAAAAGAGCAACAACTCAGATGGTTAACTTATGCATGAAGGAGTATAAGGTCACGGGTTTGAATCCTTTGATGTGCATTTAGGGGATTTCTAATACCTATTATGTATTCTTTTATTGTTATTAGTATTGGTTATCTTTTCTTCAAATCTTTAGATTTTCTTTTTTATAGAATTGTGATTAAATAATCCGAGAAATTAACAAATCTAAAGTGAGTATTGTCATATTTTATAAAGATTATATTTGTTAAATCCTATCAAGATTAAATCATCATCAAAACAAGATTTAAAATATTCAATTTAGTGGTTTATAAATAATAGATTTCGGCTGTAAAAAAAAATTCTAAGTTACACATACAATTATTTTTTGACTCTTACACACCATCTTCTTTTGATCCCATCTTCACTCTTGATCACTTTCATCCCTACCCTTCTTCAACCCCAATCACTCACTATTAGCTGCAATAATCCTTAAGCTACACATAGCAAATTCTCTATCATGAACAGAAACCTTAACTCCATTGTCATACACACTCATGCACACTCAATCAAGCATCATCCTTACGCAAGCATCATGGTGACCTATTGACCTTCACAATCTTAACTACACTACTATACAATAGCTCCTTCATTCTAAATCAGCAGCGCCACATACGTCCCACTACATGCCTAAGACGAAAACAAACTGACTAATGTCCACCTTTGCGACCTTCGATCACACTCCTATAGCAGTGTTAAACCCAAACCTAACGATGTGCAACACCAATCGCATGGCGAGCCAAAACCTAAACCCAAACTCGTGTTAGCCACCATTTATACCACCAAATCACTACTACAACTTGGAACACCATCACTAAGAGTTTCATGAATAATTTTGTCGTGATAATCAAATTTCCACTTAGATTTGGTCCTTAAAACACATCATGAGAAGTTGGATTTGCTATTGCCTTGAAGAACCCAACTCGTACGTTATTGGAGCTCCTTAATCTAGTTCAAGAACCATCTCGACCCATGTGATTATGTCCACTTGGATTCGATCTGTTTAAGTTGGTTTGTTTTTCTTTTTATTTTTTTTAGTTAATTGTTTTATTTTACTAACTTTTTTTTTTTTTTTTAATGTAGCTGTTGGTTTAGTTTTTTCTTTTATATACAGAATAAATATATGTCATGCTTTTCATAGATAAATTTACATTTTTTCTTTTTGCATCTTTTCATAAAAAATTGCATCTTTTACACTAAAATTGCATCTTTTATAAAATTGTATTTTTAGATATAATTGCATATTTTTCTAAGATTCATATCTTTAATAAAGATATGTATCTAAATTGCATTTTTTTTTTCAAATTTGCATTTTTAGATAAAGACACATGTTTTTTAAAAAATTCATATTTTTAGTGAAGATATGTATCTAAATTGCGTATATTCATAGATTTGTATAAATTTTGCATTTAAGGTTTTAAAAAAATAAATTTTGGCATGTAGTGTTTTTTTTTTTTTTAAATAATAAGAATCTTAATTGAAGCCTTTTCAAAAGAATTAGTTAGTTAGATTTTTAAAATAGAGTATTGGAGTTAGATCTTTTGTTTTTTTTTTTTTAAATGAATTGTTAAATAACGTAAATTTGGTTCAATTTTTAAATTAAAAAGAATTAACTCACTAAATATTTTCCAAAGAAAGAAAACTATGGTTGGTTTGATCTCAATTAGTTGGTACTTAGATATCTTCGGGGTAATCGTAAAATTTGTAAAATATTTTATTTTTTTCTTAATTTGTAATAAAAAATCATAAAAATCATTTTCATGCATTTTTCACTTTTTTGCATCTTTAGAAAAATTCAAAAATAAAGACCATTAGTTGTTTTTTTAATTTTTATATGGTGACTTAGTTTTATTATGTTAGTCTATGAATTTAGATTTTTTAATTAAATTTTCTAAAAAATTAATTTTTTGAAAAATTTGTAGACCAGACTTGAAAACCTAAAATTGATTTTTTTTACCAGTTTAACTAGTTGGCGACTCTAAATTATTTTTAAACATTTTTTTTAAGAAAAAATATTTTTCTTAATTTTGTGTTGAATAACTTATATTAAGCGGGTTGGGTTTAGTATAGGTTAAATTAAAAAAAATAAAACCAAAATAGAGCTTCATAGAATTGGTGACTTTATTGGGAATACTTAGTGGGCTAACCATGTAGGAATTTTATAAAATTACTTAATATGCTTATCTTAGGGAATTTGGGGGTTTTATTTTTTTAATACCATACATGTATGCTTAGATATGGTTTGACATGAACCACCTTAGGAACCTAGGACGGGTTGCTATTATGTAAGCTTTAGGTCGTTGGGATTTTTACCCCCACTTAGCGATGATAGGTGAGCCTATTCATGTTTCGATGTAGCCTACTAAGTGTTTCTTTTTAAGAATGCCTAAGGCTATAGAGCTAGAGACCTATAGATCTCACTTCCTTACATCATTATAAAAATTAAAGGGGTTAGTAATTTTTAAATTATAGAAGTTTAAAAAGAATTGTTATAACACACAACCAATTAGGTTTTATTTTCAAAACTTAACATACTTATGTATATAAGTGTACATGGGCTTTATTTAAAAAAAAATTATAAATTCATACACTTATATATATAATTTTACATGAATATTGATAATGGGTTTATAATAATTCTAACATTATAATTTATTAATTACCGATCTTTATTGTATTGCATGCATATGTAGCACATTGCATCAAGTTTTAGTTTTGTCTTAATTTGTATATGTTGTTTTTGTTTTTGTTTTGGTTGTTTGTGAATATTGTCTTATAATATGTGCATCATTGTTTTACCAGTAATAGATTGTGTAACATAAGGTTTAACTTAGAAGACACGAAATTATTAATTTTCCCCTATATTATAACATAATTATGTTTATAAAAGAAAAAAAAATTTTAGTATCAACTTATAAATTTTCTTTTGGGGCACATGATTCTAGAAACTAATTACAGTAAAGATTATTTTGGAATCATCATTTTCTTAAATTTTTTCAAGAACTTAAAAAAAAAATGAAGAAGAGAGTTTCAAAGAGATATTTTATGATAAAAAAAGGCAGTTTCATGATAATCTTTACTTGGTTAGTTTCTATTATAATGCCCAATATGTACTATGCTATTAAGAACTAATAAAATAAAAAAAAGGGATTTAATTCTTAGATTTCTATTGTAAATTATGTGCCACCTCAATGTCATCAATTTTGTAAATGTTTGAGTTATCATTCTTTTGCTCTACCATTTAAGTTGTTACGATTCTGATAGAGTTTTCTTTGTGAGTCGTTACCCTTATGTCTTTTCCTTGTAGGTTATCATCCATTAATGAGTTCTTTTCATTATTAAAAAAAAAAAAAATTCATCTCTCTATGTCATCCTTGTAATATATTTATCATCTTGTGTCTCAGTTTTCAATCCCATTGTTCTTATCTTCTTTAACCTTTTGTATGTATAATAAGTTTAGATTTGTCAATGTTAGTATTAGGTTGTTTGTACTATAAAATAAACATTGATTTTCAATAAAGATTTAAAAGGGAAGGAGAGAGAGAAAGGTTTTCAAGGTTTTAAAAATTGATTATTTTTTCCTTAAAAAAAAAAAAGAGATGGAATGTAGTGTTACTAATAAAAAGAGATTTTTGTAGGATTTAAAAGATTGCCTTTTAAGTGGTTTAGCCTAGCTTGAAGCCCATAATCACTTATTTTCAAAATCAAGATATCTAAAACTCTTGAACAAAGAATAGCCACAATAGAAAAGGTTCTAAGCAAGCATGCTAAGTAAGTATGTGAAGCAAGTTGAGACTGTGGCCCATACCTAAGCCTAAGTGCCTATTAATGCATCATCTTAAGTAGATAAGTCTAAAGAGTTGTAAGTTCATTAGCCCAACAATAGTGACAAAGGCCCACGAAAGGAATTGGGGCAAGAATTGATGAAGATGGAGGAAGAAATCTTGTAGAAAATTCAAGAGAAAATGAGAGCTCTAAAGGATCACAATGTGTGGAGGGATTTAAGCCTGAGTGATGTTTGTATTTTTGAAGACTACGAGTTACTCGAAAAGTTTAAGATGCCAAATTTCAAAAGGTATGATGGAATAGGTTGCCCTAAGATCCACCTTGGGCTTTATGTTGGCAAGATGGCCCATGTTGCTAAACATAAATAATTGATGATTCAGACTTTCTAAGATAGCTTAACTTGGCCAACATTAGTATAGTATGCCCAACTTAACTTGAATGAGCTTGATATTTGGGATAAACTAGCTTAGGCCTTTTTTCAGCAGTACAAGTTCAATGAAGAAGTGTCTCCTTCCCTCATGGATTTGAATAACATGAAACTGAGGCCGACTAAATCCTTTCAATAGTATACTTAGAGATGGAGATTTACAGTCACTTAAGTTACAGTACATTTGCTAGAAAATGAATTGATCAATGTATTTGTTCACACATTAGGTGAACCTTATTATAATCATCTCTTAGGCCATCTCGCTTCCACATTTGTAGATGTAGTCACAGCCAGTAGTCATATTGAAGATGCCAATAGAGTGGAGAGATCGATAAGGAAAGGATAAGCCTTGTTGGATTCAAAGGCTAATGTGAACACTATAATGCCCCATTTGATTATACGCGGACCTAGTGCCCTAAGCATTGGCCTAAAGCTTAAGTAAAATAAGCTAAGCTTGAAAACACCTAGAAGGAGGTTCACTCATATCCTGATTCCTATGTCTCAGGTCTATCGCTACCTAAAAGAAGAGGGTTTGCTACATCCTAAGACTCCAACACCAGGGTATAAACCTTGAAAATACGATGTCAATGCGCAATATGATTACTACATGGGTTAGCAGGGTTATGTTACTGATAACTACTGGGAGTTGAAGAATAAAGTCTAAGATTTTATTAAAGCAAAATTGGTCTAGTTGGACTTTGTCAAGGATCCAAAGCCCAAATTCCACATGGAGCCCATTATTAATATGATATAAAGTTTAGAAAAGTTATCTAAGACAGATTTGAATGGTTAAGCCTAAAGGGTATGTTACTACCAAGGATTGGAAAGAAGGGTTGCTGCTCTAGAAGAAAAGTTAATAAGGTTAAAAGAAAGACTCACAGGTACAGAGATGGTGATGGGATATGTACTCAAGTAGCTCGAACACTTAGCTCCTATTACGGGTAAGACGTTATAGCCAAAGCATAAGGATGATTCAAGGAAAGAGAAGTTAGAAGCGAATGCACTAATTGGGAAAGCTTAAGATCAAGACAAGCCCGTCCACAACAAGAGGATGTGACTTACACAGTTTGAGATTCCAATGGCCTAAGTATTCAAGTAATTGAGAGATGTAGGGTTGCTGGCATGTGAAAAACCAACAAAGATGTACCAATTAAAGGAGCATGACCTTAAAAAATGGTATGAATATCATATGAGCCTAGTGGGGTATATCATAGAGAATTGTTGGAAATTGAAGCATAAGGTGCAAGATTTGATCGATGCCAGGATTATTTAATAAAATTTCTAGAGACTGATGGGTCTATCAGCAGTGGTATCCCTAACCTAGGGGCATCAAATAGACAACTGCTAGCATTAGGTATTAAGGGTTTATTGTTACCATTTGATAAGGTGACTCATCATTTGAAGCAGTTGGGTATATCTTTAGGAGATTAATTCAATTGAATGAGAAAAGTTTGAAGGAGTGACATAAGTGGAAAAGAGTTTTAGTTCTTGCATTTATTTCTTTCAAAATAATCTTTCACTTTAAAGCTTGTAGTGGACACGATCGATTTGAATGAAGTAGTTTTCATCTGCATTTTTGTCTTTGAAGTTAGCTTAGTTCTACAAGGGCATGTCATTGGCCCTTCCTTAGTAAAACGCTTTATGCAAGATTTGGGGTAAGTGAAAATGGATAAAGTAAATGTGAACTTAGAACTTAAAATTTTCTACTTAAGGAGATGTAACACATTACTTGAAAGGTTTAGGATAAAAAGAGGTAAACTGTGTCCTAAACATTGACCCTAAACATACATGAGAGATGAGTGACACAATATGAGTACTTGGGCTCTTCCTTAAAGGAGGTCCACTTTAAACTTAGTACACATGTCAAAATGATGTTAGGCATTCATTTCACTATCCTAAACACAATTATCCCTTACAAGCCCATTTGAGCCTTTTAAGAATTTTTCTTAAAATTAACCTTACCAAAAACCACCCATATTGGGGCAATCAAGAGGTTAAGGCCATTAATTTGGAGAAAAAGGAGTAAATTAACTTGTGCTTACCTTAGTTGTGCCAATTCATGAGCAAATATTGTTATAGATAATTCAATTTCTTTAGGGTGAAGAAGAGTGTCATACCATATACACTTCACTTAAACCCATATGCCCATTCAAACACCTTAAGCCTATGGATTTTTCCTAAACACTTTAAAGCCATATGTACTTCCCTTAATCTTATACTCTTTTGAATAATTGGTTTTAGGGCTTTGAATTTCACCAAGTAAAAAATCAACAATGGAAGGTAACCACCTTGACCAGAAGACAAAAAAAAGAAGACATAAAAAAAAAAAGAGAAAAAGTGAGAAAAAAAGAAAAAAGAAAATATTAGCAAAGTAGTCACCTTCAAAACTAAGCTAAATTACTAATAAACCTGTAGTTAGAAGTTGTGAAGGATATACAAAGGCTAAACATTTTAAATTTCTAAGCCCAAAAGTAAAGTCCTCATTTTATGGTCCTACCAATTATACCACCCTTGATGGAACTCTTTTGACTAAAGAAATCTACTTATCTTCAGCAAAATTTCTTCGTGAAACTGCTGCAAGCCTATGTTTAGTTTCTCTTACATTTTTAGCTTGTAGACTCAGGATGGATTATATATGATTTTTTCAAAATTGGCTAAAACACATCGATATCCATTTGCTTAAAGCATTGTCTACAAGCCTTACATTGCAAACCTTAATAAAACCTAACTAATTGACTATATCGTACAATATGCAAGATGGACTATAACTTTTGGAATTGATGCTGAGAATGAAACAAACTTGTGAGAGTGCAAAGAAGTCCTCTTGGACTAAACATTTTAAGTAATGAAGCCTATTTCTTTGGTAGAAAATTAAAGAACAGTTGAGTGCTTTCTCAAGAATAGCCTAAAGTTTGAAATTAATGCTTTTGAAAAAGTTTAGAAATCATGAATTATACTCTAAGAAACATGATTAAGAGAATGAGTGATCAATGGGTAAGGGGTAAGTTGACCCCTTATTTGTGATCTTTAGAGTCTTCAAGATTTTCTTATTTGTTAACAACACAATTTTCCATCAAAGAGCTTTTTTTTTTTAAAAAAAAAACCCTTTTAGATGAGAAATTAAAACTTTTTCAAAAATTACTAAGAGATGTTTCTTAAAAAGAAAAGTTAAATTTTTAAAGAATCTTCAAAATTTCTTAAACTTAAGTCATAAATCAATTTGTCAAAACTTATGAAAGTCCTTAAAATTTTTGGATCGCTTACCCTTTAGTGTACTGTTCATTTCGTAAAGTAATCTTAGATTTTGCTTGCTTATTGGAGTGCCATCTAATCCTTTCTAGCATCGTTTGCTCAAAGGAGCACTGTCCTATTACTTATAGAATCGCTTGCTTAAGGAAGGATTATCCTATTTCTTGTTGGATTGCTTGCTTAGTAGAGCATCATCCAATCCTTTTCGGAATTGCTTACTCAAGGGAGCCCTATCCTATTCATTATTGGATCACTTACTCATTGGAGCACTATTTAGTCCTTTCTAAGATTGCTTGCTCAAAGAAAGTGCTATCCTATCTAGTCTGTTATAGGATCACCCACTCATAGGAGTGTTATTTTATCCTTTGTATTTCTTAAAATAATATTGGATCACCTAATCACAAGAGCACCATTCATTCCTTTTTAGAATTGCTTGTTCAAAGGAGTGCTATCCCGTTCCTTTTTAAGATTGCTTGCCCAAAGGAGCACTGTTTTATTCCTTATTGGATCGCTTGCTCAGTAGAGTGCCATCTAGTCCTTTTTAGGATCTCTTACTCATAGGAATGCTATCTTATCTAGTCCTTTTTAGGATTGCTTGCTCAAAAGAGCACTATCTTATTCATTTATAGGTTGCTTGCTTAATGGAATGGCATCCAGTCTTTTATAGGATCACCTGCTCATAAGAGTGCCATCTTATTCCATTGTTAAATCACTACACATAGGAGTGTCACCCTATCTTTATCGGATCGCTAGCTCATTAGAGTGCTGTCCTATCCTCTCTAGGATCATTTGCTTGTTGGAGCATCATCCTATCTTTTATCGAATTGCCTACTTGTTAGAGAGCCATCCTATCTTTTATTAGGTCGTCTACTCGTGAGCGTACTATCTTATTTTGTCTTTAATAGAGTGTCATCTTATCTTGTCTTTGAAAAATCCATCCTTCTAAGCAATTGATCCTTAAAGAGATCTATTTTCTTAAGGATATCTGACCTTTCAAGTTGGGACCTTATTTGTCTAATGTTTTAAATCTTTCTACCCAAACTTATCAAGTTGGGATCTTATCTTTTTTACCTCACCCTTTCAAGATAAGATCCTTTGATCTTGCAATTTACAACTCCTTACCCCATCAATTTAAGTGAGGGCTTGACAAAAAAAGGGTATGTATTTTTGTCTTTGTAGCATAGTTTTTACAAACTTTACTATTGAGGGAGGTAGCTGTTGACACCCCTTTTTTGCCATCTTTTTATTTTAGGATTCTTTTGATTTTTTACTACTAGGTTAGCAAAAATAAAAAATAGAAAATAAAAGTTGAAACTAAAAAAATATAAAGTGTCAAAAGTTTTGAATTAATTCAATCATTCATTAAGTATTGGATTAGGCAATAGTTGAAAATGTATGTGCGATTTAATAAATGAAGAGTCTTTAAAATTTTTAGCCTAATAAAATGGATATTTTAATTGGAATAATTAAAATAAGACTTGAGGTTTATTAAATTAAGAATGTGTTGAAAATTTTTAAGCACATATATTTTAGAGTAAATTGGGCTAAAGTTTGAAAATAATAGTTAAATTTAGCCTAGTATTGATAATTTAAATATATTTTAAGTGTTTATTATGTTGAGAAAAGAGCAACAACTAAGTTGGTTAGCTTGTGCATGAGGAGGGGAGGGGGGGTTTAAAAGGTTACAGGTTTGAATCCTTTGATGCACATTTGGGGGGTTTCTAGTACTTGTCATGTGTTTTTTTTATTGTTATTATTATTGTTTATCTTTTCTTCAAATCTTTAGATTTTTTTTTTTTTGGATAGAATTGTGATCAAACAATTTGGCAAATTAACAAATCTAAAGTAGATATTGCTATATCTTATAAAGATTAGATTTGTTAAATCCTATCAGGATTGAATCTTCAAAAAAAAAAAAAGATCTAAAAGATTTAAATTAACGATGTATAAATAATGGATTTTAGTTGTAAAAAAACAAAAATTCAAGTTACATACACAATCATTTTTAACTCTCATCAAACCATCTTCTTTCGACCCTATCTTCACTCTTGATCACTTTCATCCTTACCTTCTTTCAACTCTAATAACTCATTATAACTACAATAATCCGTAAGCCATACATAGCAAATTCTCCATCATGAATAGAAACCCCAACTCTACTATCGCACATACTTACATACACACAGCCCAGCACCATTCCCACACAGCCATCATTGTGACCATTGACCTTCATAATCCTAACCACACGATTGTACAGTAGCTTCTTTATTACAAATCGGCAGTGTCACATACGTCCCACTGCATGCTTAAGACAACAGCAAATTGATTAAAGTCTACCTTTGCAACCTTCGATTGTACTCCTACAGTAGTGCTCCAACAGCTTACTCGACCTAAACCCAGTGATGCCCAACACTAGCCACATGACCAGCTAAATCCCAAACCTAAACCCGTGTTAGCCACCACTCATACCACCAAATCACCACTACAACTTGGAACACCATCACTAACTCGAGTTTCACTAATAATTTTGTTATGATAATCAAATTTCCACTTCAATTTGGTTCCTAAAACGCATCATGAGAAGTTAGATTTGCTACTACCTTGGAGAACTTGACCTGTGCTTTGTTGGAGCTCCTTGATTTGATTCAAGAATCGACTCGACTCGCATGATTATCTCCACCTGGATCTAACCCGTTTAAGTAAGTTAGGTAAGCTGGTTTGTTTTTCTTTTTATTTTGTTTTTTAGTTAATTGTTTTATTTTACTAACTTTGTTTTTCTTAGTACAAGTTGTTGGTTTATTTTTTTTTTATATAGAATAAATATATGTCATGCTTTTCATAGATAAATTTGCATTTTTTTTTTGCATCTTTTCACAAAAGTGTGCATCTTTTACACCTAAATTGCATTTTCTAGTTAAATTTTCTGAGAAATTAATTTTTTAGAAAATTTGTAAACTAATGGCTAAATTATGGTTCTCTCATTTGAAAATCCTAATTTGATTTTTTTATCAGTTTAACTGGTTGTGACTCTAAGTTATTTTTGAACATATTTTTTTTCACTTTTCTTTTAAGAAAAAAGTTTTTTCTTAATTTTATATCTAATAACTTATATTAAGCAAGTTGGGTTTAATATAAGTTAAATTAAGGAAAACCGAAATATGGCTCAACAGATAGAGATAAATACTGGCCTAGTCTTTCCCTTTATGGCTAATAAAGGTAAGTCTTAAACCTCGAAAAAAAAAGAAGAAATATGTAGGGAGATTCTTTTTATATCACCACCACTAGCTACACATTTCAACCTCCCACCAACCTCTTTTCATTTGAAACTTGTCCCCAAAAACTTTAGGTGACAAGGACAAATCAAGTTGTTTTTCCCTAAGAGTTTCTATATGAAGCTTAACCTTGTAATCTAGAAGAAAATACCCTTACACTATGACCCTAAATAGAATGCACAAGAAGGAGCTTGAACCATAAACTTCTTTTTCTTCTCCACCTTGTAGCATGCTCAACTTCTACACAAAAGTAGTCCATTGCTTCTTGTTCCTTTTGTCTCTAACTTATACCATGACCAAGGAACAAAGACTCTACATAGAGTAGCAAACGACCCTCCCATAAACCATCCCAATTCGCACAGTCATTCCATGCATATTTCCTTTCGCTCACATCATCTCACTACAGCCTCTACCATCGTTACACCGACCCAGCCATTTTGCATTGCTAGTAAGTCCCACAATGCCATCATTACTAAGAGCTTTCACTTCCTTGTTGACCCTACCGCTGGAACCAATGACCAACAAAAGATGAAGAGCTCGATAGCCACGGATAAGGAGTGAACGAAGTGAATCCCTAGGCGTTAACCTTGGTAGAGTATAGATTCTTGTCTACTAAATCATCTTATATGCATTTCTTCAAATTTATAATGTCATAAAAGCATATAGCATGTTAGACACTAGATTGGATACAAGTTACCAATATAAAATAAAATGCATGCAAAACCAACCTAAGATAGAAAACTTCATGCATGTGTAATTATATATGGAACGACAACCTTCACTAAGTACTGTAGGACACAAACTAGACTAAGTCTCGTTAGGAAAAGTATATGACTTCTCCATTCTCTTTGATGACGATAGGACTAGGATGCCGTAATGGATTTGCTTTCACTACAATTTGAGCAGAAAACTAAGGAATAATTATAAAGATCATGAGCCAACATATGAGGACATATAGATGAGACTCCATTCTATAAGATGATGAAAATCACGTTATACTAGTATGAGCATGAATGAGAGTGTAAGATGATGTAAGAAACAAGTTGAACATCCATGAAAGACCTCCAAGAGTAATGGTACACATTCATTGAAACTCCATGTCGAGTACATCGTGTAGGATAGCAAGTCAAGTGTCACCTTTAAATGAACAAAGTTGTGCTATAAAGTGGTGATGTGACAAGTTTAGAAAACACCCTGTAAATCTTCCCGGCTGATGCCATGCCTAAAGAGTCTAAACTGATCCCACAGGTTTGATAAGATGACAACAAGAAGTAATTAAGTTAACGAATGGGTTAGGGATAAATTAGTACACTAATTAAATATTTGAAACTATAAGTAACTAAAACTTTAGTCGGGCTTGGGAATCCATAAAAGTAAGACACAATTCAAGAATTACCCAAACTAACTTCATTGGAAAAATACCCCATAAAAACAATAGAAGATAGGTTCAAGCTCAAGAGAAACAAAGGGCCTTGACCAATGAATTGTAAGATATCAAAAAAGTCTCAAAATATAAGAAATAGCCCAAATATAGTGAAAGAAGCCCAATGAAACAAGATTACAACAATTGTTTGATATATTCTAGGAAAACGCATACCCAAACTCCAAAAACGGATCATACCCCGTGAAGGTACATCTGGAAAAGATCAAATAGACTATTATAACATAAAAATCGAACACAAAATGAAAAAGTTACAAATAAAATAAATTTAGAGTAATCGGATAATTATAGCGAAATTAACTAAATAATTAGAATGATTTACCACTTATGGAACATATTGGTTATTTCATAATTATCGGGAGACTTTGAGTAATGAGACGACTTGCTTAAGGCCTACTACAACTTACTTGTATGCATGGTAGAGTGAGTACCTATGATCTCTATAGTTGCTTGTGCATGTAGACATAGCTGGATTATTTAATAAGACAATCAATAAATTGTATTTGTAAGGATAAATTTAGTTGCTTACATGTTTATGATCTAGTTAGCTTGATTTTATAAGGCATCATAAATTATCATAATAAAATTTGAATTGTTATTGTATGGTATTTTGGTGATTGAGTGTTCATAAATATCTTGTCAAATATCTCATTACTGGAACTAATTGTATTCGATTAAATAATCCATTGGACATGCATTACATAAATTACACAAGAGTAAGAAAGTTGTCAATCTTCATGTAGATAATATGGAAGAGGCATGGAGTCATATGCTTATGGCCAATGACTTAATCATCACTCATTCCGATCTTAGGAAACTAAAAGGTATTGAGAAATGCTACCCTCCATTTAGGACTATTTGCTATAGATTATTCACTTAGGGGTGATTGGAACTATGTGAGCCCATCACATCTACACCCTTAGCATTAGGTAAATTGAATTAATCACAAAATAGCTAAATCAAACAAATAATGGCTAGCCTGAGGAGATTAGAACCTCGAATTGATAGTTATTGTGATTTATTTCCTAACCTAGGCAATGGTAAGGTTAAAACCATGTTGCATATAGTTTTTGGTTAACTACATGTACTATTGCATCTCATATGGTTGATTGGATCTCATATGCTTGATTTGTAACTTGTTTTTTGTTGCTTATATGGTATGGTTTGAGGGTATCTCAATAAATTGAATGTAGCTTGCACTTTCATAGTGTCTTATCTATGCAGGACTTATGGTTGGTATTAGGGTAGGAAATGTCTGAGGTTAGTCATACGTTTTAGGAGTTGAGCAATTAGGGTCAAGGGAACCATCCATAAAAACTATTACTTTATTATCTTTATATTATGTCGTAATTAAGTAGCCTTAAGACTACTTTTGGTAGGGTTGTCTATATTACTATTGTCACTTGTTAGACTCCTCATAGGGCCTACACTCCCAAGTCATGATTATTATGTGATGTTCTAAGAAATTATTTAAATATCTTTGCTTTGGCTCTGCTATGATTAGATGGCCCCATGAATAATCTTGGTGTTGGAAGTTAGCCTAGTGCATTATATGTATTATTCGTCAATCTTCATGTAGTGTTAGTGGACTACCACGTTGAGACTACCCCTTAAGGTATAGCAATTAGAGTGGTATCAGAGCATTTGAATAAAGGGAATTAATTAAATACTTGAACCTAGACATTAAGATAACCTACCATGAAAGGGAAGAATGGCTTGATCAAAGTTAAGTATATCTTTCTAATAATTAATGATAAATAAATTATAGGGCCATAGATTAATTGATTAATTGCCTAGTCTAGTGTTCATTGATTTGGTGTGAAGTGAGACTCTTAACGCATAAGTTGGAGCTCGAAGAGACCCTTCTAGCTTAAGGGATAGGATTAGGAGATCTAATGGACCTTAGGATTGTGTTGAGTTAGTGGAGATGGGGACTGAGCCCCAAGTTGTATGGGAGGTATTTCTAGCTCAAGGTAAGTATTTTTAATGACATAGAGGTACTACGTCAAATCGAGTGAAAGCTATACATGTTGGTGAGCTAGGACTGATGGTAGATGTAACTTTCCTTGTGTGAGATGAGGGCAAGTTAGCTTGGCTAGATTTACTCAAGTGGCATACAATAGATCGTGGTCTTACCTATATGAGATATCGAGTGAGAGAACTTCAAGGACTTATTGACCATTGCCATATCACTTAGTAAGAATTGCTGAGCAGGAGGCTTGGAAAATTGTTGAATAGTGTGTTACTTTTCTAACCATTCCAAACATTAGGGATGAGCATAGACTATAGCTCCCTTAGTTAACTACTTTGTTAGTCAGGATGCATGTAGATAGTATTGTTGCTATAGTTGAGCCTACGAAGGTTAATTTACCCTCACAGGAGGAGGGTGTCACTAAGGAGGATATGATGGCTATGCCTCAGGATTTCTAGAATCTACCTCTTTTCCCCTTTAGTGAGGAGATGATGCATGTGCTACCACTATCAGGATGAACTAACTTAATTGTACAGGGCTCTATTATGGTCACTAGCAAGTGTGACATGTTAGGTTTGGATGCTTTCGAGTTATTTCTCGACCCTCTTATTGCTATAGCTCCAGTTGGATTGGAGATAAGAGAGAGTGCTGATTTGTTAGGATCTGTTCTACACCCAACACTTTAGCTTTTGGTTCTACTAGTTTATTTGATATCACTATGTTTGATGTAGATGAGGTGGATTTGGGGCATAAGACATACCTACATACTTCCTATTTTTAAATTGACTTGTTTTTTAAAACAAGTTACAACCAATTTTGTTTATGATCATAGATGTTGTTAAGTGATTTTAGGTTAGGAATTTGATCTTGTAAATAAAGAAAAGGCCATAAGGTACTAGGGCTAATCCGGTGCAGCCACTCTAACGCCTAAATCAGTAAGTGAATGTTAGAAAAGACCGAATAAGTATTAGTGAGTTATCAGATCCTTCTTATAGTGCTTTTTCTTCGTATTTATAGGGGAATGTTGAGTGTTTGCAATAATAGTTAATTGCATGATTATTGGGACACATAGAGACCTCTCAATCAAGTATATTCTTAAAATCTAGGGATAGTGTATAATTATGTAATATAACTGTACTAAGTGATAATTGTTCATACCACTTTCCTTAAATTCAAATCAGATATAGATCTATGTTACTCAATGTTAGCTAAGAATTGAGTTACTCAGCATGTCAACAGTTGAGTAGTCGAGTGAGTGAAATTCGACTATCAATAATAGATGCTCTAATTTTTATACCTCTTTGGATCATAAGTGATCGTGAGAGTGAAAGAGCATGATTGCATGGTGAGGATAACCATATTGTACTCTTTCTCATTTTATACTTTTAGCTGATATGTTGGTAGGATATATGTAGATATTTAATTTTTGCCCTCTTTATTTATATTTATATTATTTATTTATTTATTTTTTAGAGGCCTTAAATTAGTAAAAACAAAAAAAAAAAAGAAAATTAAAGAAATCCCCAAAATTAAGAAATTTAGAAAAAAAAAGAATTTTTAGGAAAATACAAAAAATAAGAAAAGGCATAAAAAATAAGAAAATTGGATAAGAAATAATTAGGAAATTTAGAAAATTGAAAAATTACAAAAAATAAAAAAAATTATAAAAAGTAAAAGATTTTAGAAATTAACATTTTATTAGGGTAGATTTTTTTAATTTTGAAATAAGTTTAGAAGTTAGACCGTTGGGCATTGATTTAAATTTAATTTTGCCCAGATCAACTTAGTCTTAATTGCACATATGAATAAGTCACAAGCCAACGACTTAATGGTTAAGCACATGGGCTTGGTTTGGGTACTGAATGTGAGGTCTTGGGTTTGAATCTTGGCAAAGGCAGAGAAGCCTTTTTATTTTTTGTTAACTAGCATACTACCACGTGTTGAGATCTCACTATACTACGTGTCTTGATACATGACACCATAAGATTAGACGACCTTACTGACGTGGCACATCGTGGCGTGTCACATCAGTTGCTATGTGTTACGTGATGATATGTTGCATGTTGGGGTTAGTCTAGATTGGCTGACGTAGCGCCACGTTAGTGCTACATCAGCACTTTCTCTCTTTTTCCCTCATTTTCTCTTGATTTTCCTCCTCTTCTCAAGAATAAGCCTTACCCCTTACTTTGGCCTATGATTTCGTGCTTTTCCTTGCTGAAACACACTAATTAATAGTGCAAATTCATCCTCTACATGGCTTGCTTTGAATCAAACACAATAACACGTCCAAATTCAGTTAATGGTGCATTCAAATTGAGCTTCAAAGATTGGAATAAAAGCTAGAATTTCGAACGACTTGCATTCACTTTGATTCAAACTTTCTTTTGTTTCTAGGTTGATTTTGAGTATAAATATGGTGTTAGGGGATGTTCATGAATACATACAGCCATCCACAACCTTGCAAGAACACTCCTAAGCCCTCTTTCTCGCTCTCTTGTGATCTCTTTCTCTTTTTACCCACGGCTGTGCTCTTTCTCTCTCTCTAACCCATAGCTACACTTGCAGGAATTCAAGCAATTCCTACCATCATCGCAACTCCCCCATGACGTGAGCTCCTCAACCTAACTCCCCCCATCTACCGCCGTATCTTGAAGCTCTTCCACCATCGAAACCCTAACCATTGTACCTTTAATCATGGTTGTGAGTAGTTGGAGACATTGGACATCCACCTTCGTATCACGCCTATGACCAGTTGAAGACAACGACTATCCACCCCCACATTACGCCCGTCATCAGTTGAAGATAGCAACCATCTACCCCTGTGTTATGCCTGTAATCAGTTAAAGCCCTTCGATTATGCCTGTGACCCCTTCCAGGTTACTGCCTTGACTGACTTGATCCGATTCGTAACTAACCCGAAGTCCGCTCCTGGTTCAATCCACATGCCCATTGAGTCTGAAATCTAATTTATTTTTATTTATTTATTTATTATTTAGTTGTTGCTTTTTTTATTATTTGTGAATATAAATGTAATAATAAAAAATAAAGAAAAAGAAAAAAGAAAAAAAAAGAAAGAAAGAAAAAAAAGGTGGTTTATTTAGTTTAATCAAAATAAGTAGAAATAATAAAAAATAAAATAAAACTAAAATATGTAAGTTCATAAGTTAAAGAATAAAAGTTGTTTTTAACACTTAGGAAAATTAAGTTTTCAAAAATAAACAAAAATAAATTAACCCTTTTCAAATTAGGACTACTTTTAGATTTTTTTCAAAAACAAAGCTTTTGATTTAGGACCTTCCTTTTGAGAACTTTTATGGAAAAAAAAAATGAATTGAATTAAAAATATAAATCTAGTGTGCTTTCCAAAATTAAAATTAACATCACCGCTAAAGTTTCTAAAAAAGAACTATATACGTCTGATCTTGAATAGTGGGTACGTAGGCACCAATGGGGTGACGATAAAAACGAAAAAACCTAATTTTCCCTTTTTAGTTTAGATTACTTTATTTATCTAATTAGAGTAATCAATAATCAATTTTTGTCTTTCAAAATTAAAAGGTGATTTTTAAGTTTAATTCTAATTTTGGATAGTTAATAGTACCCATTAGGGTTTAAATCTTTAACCCTCGAACCTAAATCTCTGGTTTTGAAAAAGTTGTTTCAAAAATCGATTGTTTCACAAACTAGTAGCTAAGTTATAACAAATCCACCTAACTAGTTATAACTTAACTGTTTTTCTCAACTCCGGTCGGGTGGTGACTCCAAAGTTATTTTAAAAAAGAAACGGTTTTTCTTTAAACCCTAATTAAAGATCAATATTAAATGAGTAGGGTTTAATACTAATCAGTTTGGAGAAAACTTAATTTTTAAAGAACTGGGAGGGTGAAAAACCAAGCTCGATAGCTTAGCAACTCCATTGGAGACGTTAAGAGGGTTAATCATTCGACTTTTCAAAATTAAAATTAAACTCTGAAAATCACCTTATTGCATTTTATGTACATATTCGTTCTTTGTTTGTATCATAACTGTATTAACATTTTTGTAGGTTTAGTTTTTTTTTTTTTTTTATTGTTTTAAGGGGGGATTTATTTCTTGTACTATGAAAACATGATAGATATAATTGAACCCGATTGTCTTAAGACCTTAAGATGGGGAGCCATTATGTAAGTTCCGGGCGTAGTGGGGTAACCACCGTTCAAGGCCAATTAGGTTACCCCATTTAAACTTTGATGTGACCAAGGAACCGCTTTGTAAGAAACATGTGAGGTCATAGAGTTTAAGGACCTCTATAACCCATCCTTCTTGCATACATCCTTTAGGGTTTTAGGGCAATATTGTTGTAAAAGAGAAAACAAAACACAAACCTGAAGCTTCTTTCCTTATATTTTCCTAGAATTCACTCTCAGCTTTTATCTATCTTACATGTCACATGCTTTAAGATATAGGGGGTCATTTGTTGCATCAAAGGTGTAGGGTAGATGTGGTCAAACCCAGGCCGTCTTAGGACCCTAGGAGAGAGGCTATTGTGTAGGCTTCCAGTGTTGTGGTGTAACTACCGCTCGAGGTTGATTAAGCCACCTCACTTAAGCTTAATGTGACCAATGAAAGTGTTCTTTAATAAGTGAGGTCACAAAACCTAAGGACCTTTTCAAAACCTACCCTAATTGCATATACTCCCCTCTTTAAGTTAGTATACTACTCTTAAGAAATTGCAACCCTACTGATCGTTAAGAGATTTTATGTAAGTAAGTTTTTTAAAATAATAGTAGGGTTGCAACTCAAAGAAGTAATGTATTAACCCAAACACCTGCATATCTCCATGTGATTTCTTTTTCTACATTGATGATTGATTGTTGTCCATGAAACATGTAAAACTAAAAATGGCAAGTAACCAATAAGAGAATAATCAAAGATTGCCAGTTGCCTTAGGAATCCATAAGCAGTTGCTATAAGCTGAAGCTATCTACAGGAAGCAGAGGGCTAGGCATGCTTAGGCCTCTAACAAGGCCTTGTTAGCTCAAGTTGAAAAAAGCGATAGGACCATGAATTGAGCTTTAGAAATGTTGGACAACATTAAAGCCTAACTGCGAGATGTAGTTGATGGACTTTAAGTTTCATGTACCCTGATCTTTCCAAAATATTTTTTGTTTCTCTCTTTAGTCATCCTTCCTTCTTTCCTTCTTTATAGACAATCCTTCACTAGAACTTTTTATTCTCCCTTACTCAAGGAAGTAAAAAAAAAAAAAAAAAAAAATTCAGCATTTTTATCTGGTTTCTAGAAAATAAAGTTTTATCTTTCTCTCTCTTTTTTTAAAAAAAAAAAGAAAAAGAAAAAAATAAAAGAAAAGTTGCTAATGGGTAAAGAATTCTTCCAACTAAGTTTGCATGGCTAACGACAAACTCACCTCCCTAGAAAGGATGATGTATCAAATAGCAAGTCTTGATCACCACTCTCTAGATATCTTAAGATTCGAACCTAGAAAGAAGATTCTCAAATTTGGAAGAGAAAATAGCCAAGTTACAAAAGATTACCATAGATCTAGAAATGGCAATGGGCTTTATGCTTAGAAGATTTCAACACCCGACATTCAATACTGATCAAGTACCAATAAGCGCAAGTAATGAGGGAGGCCCAAGAAAAAAGCCAAGGAGGAGTGAGGAAAAATAAACCGAAGGGACTCAAAGGAGACAATTCACTCAACTGAAGATATCAATCACCCAACTCTTTTATCATTTGAAAGCAGTGAGGGTTATAGCTTGTGAAGCTCTTAATTTGAATTACAATCTATGTAGCTTTAACCTAGAAGCAAGATGCGACTATCATATGGGTTAGAAGGGCCACTTTATTGAAAAATGCTGGAGATTGGAGAACAAGATTCAAGACCTGATTAATGCAAAAGTCATTCAGCCAGAGCTACAACAAGACATTCCTTCTTCAAGTCCTAGGGATAGTCCAATTGAGTCGCCTAAAGCTCCATTTCTTTTAAGCTTAGCAATTCCTTCTGATAAGCTCATAGGTTGTTTCAAGTAATTGGGTGCTTATTAAGATAGGGGCAAAGAAAGTTATTTTCAATAAAGTTTGTAATAGTTGGAATAATACAGTTGCCTTTTCAATGGAATGTTTGTACTATTATTAGAGCAAAGAAGTTCTCCTTAGGGAATCGGTAACTCACTTTTAAAAGGTTTAGAATAAAAAGAGGTAAACTATTTTCCATACACTAACCTAAAATACTTTGAGAGTTGAGCAACATAAAGGTGAGGATACTTTGGACCCATTTCTTAAAGGAGGTCCACTTTGAATGTAATACGTAGATTAAAATGAGATTAGGCATTCATTTCTCAAAACCAAAACACAATCATCTTTTGTTTACCCTGGTGGACTTATTTAAAGAATTTTTCAAATTGAAACCCTATCGAGAACTACCCCACAATGGGGTAATTCGGAGGTTAGGGTCATTGATAAGGAGAGAGGGATTAAAATTGGTTAGTACTTGCTTCAGTAACGTTAAATTCAAAAGCAAATTTTATTTCTAATAAGTTGTGTTTTTTTGAAATAGGGAAGAGCTACATCCTTTTTTAAACATCTTGAGCTTTTACTTACCTCACCCAAGCACATAGAATGGAAATCAATGAATTTAGAACCCTAAATCACTTAAGAGGTAAAAACTTAGGGCCAAAAGAAAAAGAAAGAACAGCAAAAGAACAATGGGGCAAAGTAATAACAAAATAGAAAAAGAAAAAGATGAGGAAAAGAGGTTGGAAAACTGGGCTCAATTGTAAGTCAAGAGCTAAGTGAAAGCCATATAATATCTTAGTAGTGGCAGTCAAATCAAAAGTCAAAGTCTAAATAGCCCCAAAGATGCAAAGTTTTGAATCACAATTCGAGTTTAAAAACCCAAAATCTCTACATCCACTTTGAAGCCCCTCTTACACTTGGCCTTCTTACCCACAACACTACCCTTACACAAGTAAAAGCTCTTCCAATCTTTAAAGATAATTTATCTTTGATAAAAGTTGTTTTTAAAGCTATGGCAAGTATATTTCTAATTGTTCCTAAAGTTTTTGACTTGTATACTCGGGATTAATATTTCAAAATAGGCTTCTTCGTTAGTTTTTTTTGAAACCCTTAGACCAAAAGCCTGAATTCATAATATAAACTGAAAAAGACCTAATGGATTGATCAAGGCGTATCACATGTAAAATGGACTATAATTTTGGGATTATAGTTAAGAGTGTAATATGGATTGAGAGTTTGTAGGGAAATCCTCTTCAACTAAGATAGCTATGAGTTACCTTTTTAAAGATGTTTGAAATCACAAGGCACCACCAAATGGCTTAGCATCCAAGTTAGGGGGAATATAAGAGGCTCCATGTGATTATTAAGGAAGGGTTCTTTACTTGTTAGCAATTTTTTTTTTTAAAAGAAGTAATAAAAAGAAAAAAAAAAGAAGAAAAATAAAAAGAGAGAGAAAGTATTTTTATTTTAAGTTCTTGTTGGCTTAGGTGGCCAAGTTTTTAATCCATTCTAAAAAAAAAAAGCACAAAAAAAGGTGTGGGTGGGGGGTGGGGGAGCGGTGGGGTTAAAGAGTCCGGGCTTTTCTCTTTCTTCCCAAAATAAAGGAAATTATACCCAATGTTTTTTTCAACATAATTGGTCTTCACCAAAAGGGTTTTCTATAAATAGTTTCCTAAAAAATTGGGTAATGTTTATAGACAAGTTTTTATCTTAACTAGCTCTCAAATGGGCTATCCTACCTTCCATCCATTTATCTCTCTTCGTGGTCTTTAGCAAACCCTAAGGGTGCTTTTATTCCTTAATTCCCTTTAGTGTGCCCATAAGACCCTTCAAGTCATTAAGATCTTTTAGCAAGCTCATAGGATGCTTAATTTCGTTTGGTAAGCCTCTATTCATTAAGTTCCTCTTAGTGAGCCCGTACGATACTCCTCTTCATCAGTTTCTTTTGGGCCAACCTTCTAGATGCAATCTCAACTCAATCTCATTTCTAAGTATCTCTTAGGTGAGCCTATAGGGTGCTTCCACATTCACTAATCTTTCTTCAAACATTCTAGCAAGATCACAGAGCAATTCCCCTCATCATTCTCTTTAAGGTTTTTGTGGGCTCATAAGGTGTTTCTCTTCCTTTTAGTTAACCCGTTAAGATGCTTAGTTCCTTTTAGCAGGCCTATGAGGCATTTTTGTTCACCAAATTCACTCAAGCATAACCAATGGGCCCCTCTATTCACGAAGTTTCTCTTAGTAAGCTAGTATGGCACTTCTCTTCATTGTCTCTTCTATCCATCCTATAAGGCATTCACTATCTACATTCAGTGTTTAGCCAGCCTTTGAAAACATGATCTTACCTTTCTTCATTGTCTGCGAGAGATGCTTCCGCCTAGATTAGTGAGCCTTGTGAGCCATGACCAGGTTTTCAATCAATCTTAATTTAGGGTTGCTAATCCCTGAAAGATACTTCCGCCTAGGTTAGTGTGCCTTGTGAGGTACGACCTGGTTTTAGTCGATCCTAGTTTAGGATTGCTAATCCTTGAGAGACGCTTCAGTTTAAGTTAGTAAGTCTTGTGAGGTACGACTAAGTTTTAGATCGATTCTAATTTAGGGTTGCTAGTCTACGAGAGACACTCCTGCTTAGGTTGGTGAACCTTGTGAGGCATGACCAGGTTTTAGATTGATCCTAGTTTAGGGTTGCTAGTCCTTGAGAGACGCTCTCACCTAAGTTAGTGAGCCTTGTGAAGCACGATTAGGTATTAGATTGATCCCAGTTTAAGGCCTGCTTAGGTTAGTGAGACTATTGAGGTATGGCCAGGTTCTAGATCAATCTTATTTTAGGGTTGCTAGTCCCCGAGATACGCTTTCACTTAGGATAGTGAGCCTATTGAGGTATGACCAGGTTTTAGATTGATCCCATTTTAGGGTTGTTAGTCTCCAAGAGATGTTTCCGCCTAGGTAAGTGAGCCTCATGAGGTACGATTAGGTTTTAGATCGATCTCAGTTTAGGGTTGCTAGTCTTCGAAAAACGTTCCCACCTAGGTTAATGGGCCTTGTAAGGCATGATTAGGTTTTAGATCAATCTTAGTTTAGAGTTGTTAGTCCCTAAGAGACGCTCCCACCTAAGTTAGTGAGCTTTATGAGGCATGACTAAGTTTTAGATCGATCCTAGTTTAAGGTTGTTAATCCTCAAGAGACGTTCTCGCTTAAGTTAGTGAGCCTTGTGAGGTATAACCAAGTTTTAGATTGATCCTAGTTTAGAGTTGTTAGTTCCCGAAAGATGCTCTCGCCTAGGTTAGTGAGTCTTGTAAGGTACGACCAAGTTATAGATAGATCCTAGATTAGGGTTGTTAGTACTTGAGAGACACTCCTACCTAGGTTAGTAAGCTTAGTGATGTACGATCTAGTTTTAGACCAATCTTAACATAAGATTGCTTGTCCCTTAAAGACACTCCAACTTAGGTTCGTGAGCTTAGAGAGGCATGACTAAGTTTTTTTTCTTCATCCAAATCAATTTTAAGGTAGTTATAGTTGTTTTAGAGTCCTCTTGGGGCAAATATAGTATTTGTTTTGTCATTGTGGCAAAGTTTGGTCAAACTTCATTACAAAGAGGGACAGCTATAGACACTTAATTTTTTTCCCATTTATTTATATTTATATTTTTATTTTAGGCCTTAAATTAGTTAAAACACAAAAATACAGGAAATTAAAGAAATCCCCAAAATTAAGAAATTTAGAAAAAATAAGAATTTTTATTGAAAATAAAAAAAAATTCAAAAAATAAGAAAAGACATAAAAAATAAGAAAATTGGATAAGAAACAATTGAGGAATTTAGAAGATAAGAAAAAATTTAGAAAATTGAAAAATTACAAAAACTTAAAAAAATTAGAAAAAGTAAAAGATTTTAGAAAGTAACATTTTATTAGGGTAGATTTTTTAATTTTGAAATAAGTTTAGAAGTTAGACCGTTGGGTTTGGGTTTAGATTTAAATCTAGCCTTGACTGACTTGGTCCATATGTGCAATTTAATTATACATATGGACTAGGCATAGGCCAACGGCCTAATGGTTAAGCACATGGACTTGGTTTGGATATTGAGTGTGAGGTCTTGGGTTTGAATCATAGCAAAGGTAGATTAGGGTAGATTTTTTAATTTTGAAATAAGTTTAGAAGTTAAGCTATTGGGTTTGGGTTTAGATTTAAATTTAACCTTAGCTAACTTGGTTCATATGTACAATTTAATTGTATATATGGATAAGGCATAGGCCAACGGCTTAATAGTTAAGTACATGGACTTGGTTTGAGTATTGAGTGCGAGGTCTTTGGTTTGAGTCTTGGCAAAAGCAGGGAAGCCTTTTTATTTTTTGTTAACTAGTATATTACTAGGTTTTAGGATCTCACTGTGCCACGTATCTTGATACGTGGCACCATGGGATTAGACTATCTTGCTGACGTGGTGTGTCACGTTAGCTGCCTCGTGCCACGCAATGGTAGGTAGCATGTTGGGGTTGGTCGAGATTGGTTGACGTAGCGCTACGTCAACGCTACGTTAGCACTTTTCCTCTCTTTCTCTCATTTTCTCTCGATTTTTCTCTTCTTTCCTCCTCAAGAATAAGCCTGACCCCCTCACTTTGGTCTTTGATTTCATGCTTTTCTTTATTGAAATACACCAATTAATGGTGCAAATTCATCCTCTACATAGCCTGCTTTGAATCAAACACAACAACACATCTAAATTCAGTCAATGGCGCATTCAAATCAAGCTTCAAAGATTGGAAAAAAAGTTGAAATTTCAGATGACTCTCATTCACTCTAATTCGAACTTTCCTTTGTTTTTGGGTTGATTTTGAGTATAAATATGGTGTTAGGGGATGTTTTCGAACACAGACAACCATCTACAACCTTGCAAGAACACTCACAAGCCCTCTCTCTCTCTCTTGAGATCTCTTTTTCTCTCTACCCGTGGCCGTGCTCTTTCTCTTTCTCTAACCCATAGCCACGTTCGAAGGAATTCGAGCAATTCCTACCATCGCTGCAACTCCCCCACAACGCAAGCTCCTTAACCCAGCTCCCACCATCCACTGTTGTGACTTAAAGCTCCTCCACCACCAAAACCCTAACCGCTACACCTTTGATCACAGTCATGAGCAGTTGAAGACAGTGGCCATCCACCCCCGTATTACTCCTGTAACTAGTTGAAGACAACGACTATCTACCCCCGCATCACGTTCATGATTAGTTGAAGATAACGGCCATCCACCCCAATGTCACACCCATGATCAGCTGAAGCCTCTCGATTATGCCTGTGACCCTTTTCAAGTGACTGCCTCAACTAACCTAATCCGATCTGCGACTGACTTGAAGTCCGCTCCAGGTTCGACCCGCATGCTCACTGCGTTTGAAGTCCAATTTCTTTTATTTATTTATTTATTATTTAATTGTTGCTTTTTTTTATTATTTGTGAATGTAAATGTAATAATAAAAAAGAAAGGAAGAGAAAAAAATAGCAGTTTATTTAGTTTAATAAAAATAAGTAGAAATAATAAGAAATAAAATAAAACTAAAATATGGAGGTTCATAAGTTAAAGAATAAAAATTGTTTTTGACACTTAAAGAAATCAAGTTTTCAAAAATAAATTAACCCTTTTTAAATTGGGGCTACTTTTAGATTTTTTTCAAAAATAAAGCTTTTTATTTAGGACCTTCCTTTATTAAAACTTTTCTGAAAAAAAAAAATTGAATTAAAAACGTAAATTCGGTGTGCTTTCCAAAATTAAAATCAACATCACTCACTAAAGTTTTCGAAAAAGAACTACGTACATCTAATCTCAAATAGTGGGTATGCAGGCACTTATGGGGCAACGATAAAAATGAAAAAACTTAATTTTCCTTTTGTAGTTTAGATTACTTTATTTATCTAATTAGAGTAATCAATAACTAATTTCTGTCTTTCAAAATTAAATGGTAATTTTTAAGTTTAATTCTAATTTTGGAAAGTTAATGGTACTTGTAAGGGTTTAAATCTTTAACTCCTAAACCCAAATCTCTGGTTTTCAAAAAGTTGTTTCAAAAATTGGTTTCTTTTTTTTTTTTAGACTAGTAGCTAAATTATAACCAATCCACCCAATTGGTTATAACTTAACTGTTTTTCTTGACTCTAGTCGAGTGGCAACTCCAAAATTGTTTTAAAAAAGAAATAGTTTTTCTTTAAACCTACTCGAGTATCAATATTAAACGGGTAAGGTTTAATATTGATTGTTTTAGAGAAAACTTAATTTTTAAAGAACCAGGAGGGTAAGAAACTAGGCTCGATAATATGTCTCATTGGAAGTGATACGATCCGGTATGGATGAACATACGATGTTCGGTATTGCATGAACTAAGAGGGTAGGTTTGGACCTTGGGACGGTCTAAAAGGTAAATGAAAGTTGAAGGTCGAGTAAGGGTCTTCATGCACTAATGATAGATATGATACACTCATGCCTCATATGAGCTTAGGTCGCACTTGATATGACTCATAAGTGTGGCTAGAGGACACTTGTTATTAGTTTACGCTCAATGGCTAGATAAGAGTAGTTAAGAGCAATAAAAAAAAAAAAACACATAGCTCACGAAAGTGTGTCTAAATAACAAATGTGTTAACTTTTGGTAGCTATTACATTATACAGGTATTTATATGACCCGATTAGGGTAAATCCTAGGTTAGAGTAAATTACAAAAAAAGGATTTCTACTAGTAAAGGAAAAAGGGAATAATTTATAGGTATAATATTGTAATCAGGCATAAAGAATATTTGATGGCAAAATAGATAGTACAAATGTTAGAAAAGGCAATACGTATGTCATTTGTTCATTATGTGGTCCCAATGACACTGTTGGCTAAGTAAGGGTAGATTCTAATCAAGTCAGGTTGGCATTGATAGTTTGACAGCTTAGATAGTTGGGACTAAAAAAAAAAGAGGTTGGTTTAGGGATGACTATAGATACCTCATTTTTTGCCTTTCTTTTTATTTTTTAAAATAGGTTAAAGGGTCCTAAATTAGGAAAAATACAAAAAAATAGAAAATTAAATAAAACCCAAAAATATATATAAATAATAAAAATTTTAGGAAAAATAAGAAATTTTAGAAAAATAAAAAAAAAAAGGAAAAAGCACAAAAAATATTAAATTTAGAAAAAAATAAAAAAATGGAAAAGTTGGAAAGTCATAAAAAATAGAAAAAAAAATTTAAGGAATTTAGAAAATAATAATTTTTTTTAGATAGTTTAAATAGAGTAGAATATTTTAATAAGGAGAAGACTGTTGAACTTGGGCTTAAATTCAAATCTAGCCTAAGTTGATCTTATCTATATGTACAATTTGATCGTACATATAAACAAGGTACATGTTAACGGCTTAATGGTAAAACACTTGAGCATGACATTAGGTATAACTTGAAGGTTTGGGGTTTGAATCTTGGCAAAGGTAAGGAAAACCTTTTATTTTTTCTAAAAGACACACTACCACATCATCTATAGCACATGACATGTCATTGTCATGTGTCTTCCAAGACATGTGATAGTTCCTTGTTGGTTGGTACTGTTGACGTAACACTACGTTAACGCTACGTCAGCACTTTCCTTTCTCTTTCTCCTCATTTTCCTGCATTTTCCCTAAATTTTTCTCTCACTTTCTTTCTTGATTAGTTAACTTCAACATTAATTTTGGGCAATTTATTGTTGCAATTTCACCAAAATGGTGAAATTGCAAAATAAGCATATCCTATTGCAAATTAAATCCAAAAACTTGGATAGATTCATTTGTTTAACCATTCAAAATTGAGATTGAAAATGGAAATAGGGGAAAAATCTACTACCATAATTTTTCAAAAACAACACACACATCACAGTGTACTCTCTCTCTCACTTTGGCCCTAACTCACGTACCACCGCAGCATGCCCAACTCATGTAGTATAACACATTACTACACCTAACACTCTTGAATACACACACTATCCACGTTACCCCATATATGACTTAGGCTACTACCTTCTCTCTCTCGTGCGCCACAATCATCGACACCTTAAAACTACATACTGAATAATAGCTACCATCCATTTCCTATACCCGTCTTGCGTGAACCTACTCTCCTCTCACACAAAATTGCACATATACATACAACAATTGATCATTGTGACATCCACGCACACAAGGTACAGCTGCCGTGACTTCTATTCGAATCCCATAGACAATTCGTGACCACCACTCGTCACCTAAACATTGATCACCTCTAAAACGATTGCCATTGGTCGTGGCGCTTCTCCAAATCCCCAAGTCCAATAAATCACACATAAAACGGCCTTTACTCACAAAAAATCTAGCTTGAAACTACCTTTGGTGCAAGCCCAATGCTTTGCAATCTTCTCCAACATAATCAGGTCATTTGACTAGAATCCGACCTTAATTTAGCACCCGACCTAACTTTGACCTAAGGATTCAGCCCGCACTGCTGCTCCAATTCAACTCCCCTTTGTTTTAGGTCCGACCTTCTTTTAATTTAATATTTTTTTTCTCTTCTTTATTTAATTTAATTTAATTTTGTTCTTGTACTTTGTTGTAAATAAAAAATGAATAAAAAAAGAAAAGAGAAGTAAGAAAAAGAAAGAAAAAAGAAAAAGGAAAAGAGGAAAGAAAAAAAGTATTTAGTTTATTTTTATTTATTTATTTTCATGTTTTAATCATAAAACCAAAAAATAACAATAAAAATAAGAAGTAAATAAATGAATGAATGAATAATAATAAAATAAAAAATAATAATAAATAAAGTTATCATTTAGAAAATCAACTTTTCAAAAATAAACAAAAATAAATGAATTATTTCCAAATTAGGACTACTTTAGAGTTTTCAAAAACAAAACCTTGATTTAGGATCCTTTAGGAAATTTCCTTAAATAAATTGAATTATCGAATTAAGTAAAAACGTAAACTTGACCTCCTTTCAAAAATTAAAATTAACTTAACCCGCTAAAGTTTTTCGTGAATGAACTATAGAAGTCTAATCTCGAATAATGGGTATGTAGGCACCTATATGTACAAGGCAACTTAAAATATGGAAAGTTTTATTTTTATCCATCTTTGTAAATATTTTTTTTTTTCAATTTAATTTAGTCGCATGTGATATGATTAGTTGTTTAGAAATTGAATAAGGCTATTATTGAAAAGCAAATTTAAATTTGGAAAGTTAAAAAGTAGTACCCGTTTAGGTTTTAATAGGATAACCCCTAGATCTAAATCTCTCATTTTAGAAAGCTGTTTTGTAAAAAATTGGTTTTCTCACTAGACTAGTAGCTAAGTTATAGCTAATCTAACTAATTGGTTATAACTTAACTTTTTTTTCATAATTTCAGTCGGGTGGCAACTCCAAAGCATTTTTAAGATATAAAAAACTGGTTTTCATTAAACCCTCATTGAGGATTAGTATTCAATGGGTAAGGTTTAATACTGGTCAGTTTAAAGAAGACTAATTTATAAAAACTAGGAGGAAAAAACCTATCTCGACAACGACTTATTGTCAAATTGGCCTTAAGAGGTCGACTCTTGGTAGTTGTCAACTTAGTTTTGACATGGATCAAGTCGGCAATATTCTAATTTGATGCTTGGATAAGTGTGTTAAGGAGAGGTTGGCTCGACACATCAGCTGGTCACCTTGGCAGCTTCTTGGATGATGTGGAGAGTGAAGTAAGTCAATAAGTCGGATTGAGGGATATGCTGTACCTCATCATTTAACTCACCCCGGATAGCTTGGTGAACCATCTAAGCAAGTCCTTGAGTTCAGGAGTATGTAATTGGTCCATAATCCCTATCATCTCCTCTAGGCTATTTAAGATTTAGGATCAAATCTAGGTTAGCTCAATGTTGCTTGTCTTTAGGAGTATACAGGTGAAGAGTAGTAATGTTAAAGGAGTTTGAGACTCCGTACTCTTTAGGTAGTTTAATCTTATAAGCATTAGGATTGATCTTTTAAAGCACTTTGAAGGATCCATTGGCCTTAGGAGATAACTTGCTCTTCCTCAAGTTAGGGAACCATTCCTTGTTGAGGTGGATCTAGATTAGATCACTTGGCTAAAATTCTCTTATCTTCCTTCCTTAACCTTATCTCTTGAGCTTGGTAGTAGCTTAACTTAGTTGTTCTACAACCTTCTGGTGCATGGCTTTGATGGCCTTGACTTTCTCTGTAGTTGGCTGGTCAACATTTGAGCTTAGAAAGGGTGTTTGGTTCTTTGGGAGCTCAAGGTTGAACCTATAGGCGACCTCAAATGGTGACATGTTTGTTATGTTGTGGGCGGTCCTATTGTAGGTGAACTCTATGATTGGCAAGCATAGATACCAATCAGCCATGTTCTGACAAACATAAACCTATAGTAAAGTTCCTACTATTCTATTGACAATCTTGGTTTGTTCATTCGTTTGTGGATGATAGGACATACTGTACAATAGCTTGGTTCCCATGCGTCTCTATAAGGTCCTTCAAAAGTGGCTCTTGACCTTTAGGTCTTGATTTGAAACAACAATTTTGGGCACTTTGTGAAGCTTAACTACTTCCTATAAGAAAAAGAAAAGAAATAGTTGAAGTGTCTTTAGTATTTGTACAGGGCACAAAGTGTGCCATTTTGCAAAATCGATCTATGACCACCATGATGGAGTCCTTCTCTCGGGACGTCCTCAGTAATCACAACATAAAGTCTATACTTGATGGTAAATAGTGCCCTTGCTTGGCTCGGCTTAGCTCTTTGCTTTTCTATAAGTAGCATACCTTTTTAACATAGATTAGACATCTCTCATCATTCTTGGCTAAAAGAATCTTGAGGATAGTACCTCATGAGTGCGGTACTAGCTAAAGTGTCCCAATAATCCTCTTCCATGCACCTTATACACTAACAATTCTATCATAGGATAGGTTGGGATACATAGTCTCCTCTTCCTAGACAAGTATTTGTCCTCCCTATAATAGTCATCAAATGTCCATCCTTTCTCACACTTGGCATAGATGGGACCACAATGTAGATCCTTTGCATATAAATCCTTTATCATTGAAAAACCAAGCAGCCTGGTCTACAACTCAGTCAAAAGAGAATATCATGATAGGGTATTGGCCACTACATTATTCTTCTTATTCTTGTACTTCACGACAAAAGAAAATCCCTCTATGAACTCGACCCATTTGGCCTATCTCCCAAATAATTTAGGTTAGCTCTTCAGATACTAAAGAATTCACGATCAGTGTAGATCACAAATTCCTAGGGTAGAAAATAGTGTCACCATACAATTAGGGTTCAGATTAAGGAGTAAAACTCCTTATCATAAATAAAATAGTTGAGCATAACCCCTCTAAGTTTTTCATTGAAGTAAGGAATAGGTCAACTTTCTTGCATCAATACGATACCTATGCTTAGTTTGGACGTGTTAGAATCCACTTCGAACACTTTGTCAAAGCTCGGTAGAGCTAAGACAAGGGTTATGGTTAGCTTCTCTTTCACCTCCTCAAAACTCGTTTGCTCTTTCTCTCCCCATATGAACTCAACATTCTTCTTTGACAATTTAATAAGTAGGGCTACGATTGTACTGAAATTCCTTATAAATCTACGATAGAATGATACTAAACCATGGAAACTTCTCATAGCAGCTAAGGTGGTTAGCACATGCCATTTGGTGATCACTCTAATCTTCTCATCATTAACTTGTTTTCTTCTACCACTTGCAACATATCTTAGGATGATTACTTCGGGTCGACAAAAGTTACACTTCTTTAGATTGGTGTAGAGCCTTTTAGATTAGAGTTTTGCAAAGATTGCTTGAAGATGCTCTTGGTGAGTCTCTAGATTAGGGCTATACACTAAGATGTTGTCAAGATAAACCACCACAAATTTTTCAATTAGTTCTCAAAGCACATGATTCATTAGTCGCATAAATGTGCTCGGCACGTTTGATAGTCCAAATGGCATCACAAGCCATTCATATAATTTATGCCATGTTTTGAATGAGGTCTTCCACTTGTTACCCTCGTGCATTTGGATATAATGGTATTTAGATTTAAGGTCAATCTTAGAGAATACTTGCTCCATTGAGCTCATCTAGCATATCATTAAGCTTTAGAATGAGATACCTATACTTGATGATAATGTGATTGATTGCTCAACTATCTACATACATTCTCCATGACTTATCTTTCTTAGGTATCAATAAGGCTGGCATGGTACAGGGACTAAGGTATTCTTGCACATACCCTTTCTTCACCAGCTCATCTACCTGTCTTTATAGCTCAACAACCTATTTAAGGTTTAACCTATTGGTAGGCTTATTCAGTAGTATAGCTCCTAGTTGCAAATCAATCACATGTTCGATGCCTTAGATGGGAGGTAGGGCTTCTAGTAGCTCACTTAGGAACAGGTCGGCAAACTTGTCCAAGATGGTTTTCATCTTAGTAGGCACCATTCCCTCCTTGAATCTCATCTCTAGTAACCTTCTGACTAGTAGGTAGGTTAGCTCTTCGAGTTCTATCTCTCTTTTTAGCTCAGCTTAAGTTATCACTAAAGCTTTTTTCTTCAAGACTCGGCTCAATTGGGTTTGCATGACTTTTGCTTTCTTGGTAGTCATAGGGCTTAACTTCACCTTTCTACCCTTGTGCTCCAAGGAATATGTATTCCTCCTTCCATCATACATTACGGTTCAATTAAACATCCATAATCGTCTAAGTAGAATGTGGGACGCATTCATGGGTAATATACAATTGTTAGACCATGAAAGTAGTGGTTGCATTAGTGTAGCTCCTACTATCAACAATCAGGGCATACAACAACCCATTCACCTTGCATCCAATGTGGAAAAGATTCTCTCTTTATTTATCTTTGGGCATAAGACTCATATTCATTATCCTCCTCAACATTAGAGTGGCCGGCATAAAATTACCTTCCTCGCTATAGATGACTTCCTCCTCCTTAAATAGTTTAGTCTACTCAGCTTCTTTTGGTTCTTCCACTTCCTCAACAGTACTATCTACTTCAATAGTCGACACTTCACCTTGGATTACCATGGTTCTTTTGTTTGGACACAGAGCAACCATGTGTCCAAATCCTTGACATTTGAAACACTTAATCTTACTCATCTTTTATCTTGAGCTCTAACCTTTCTTAAACTTCCTTAGGATCTCCTTCTCCTCTACTTAGGTAGTTTGAACAAGTCGAGTCTCAGCAACCTTACTTTGTTCCATCCACATAGGTTTGCTCGAAACAAATCGACTATTATTGGGTTGGTTGATAGGGGGTCGGAACCTTCCTATTTAGCGCCTTTCAATTCTCTAGGCAGCTTAGATAGTGTCATTAAGTGATCCAATATTCGTAGTTTCTTGAACATCTCTAATCTCATATTTCAATCTACTAATGAATTGAGACATAATTCAGTCTTCAAGCTCAATGACTTTGCATCAGATCATTAGTATCTGAAATTCCTTTACATATGCATTGACAGCTAAGCTTGCTTGCCTTAGCTCTTGTAATCTTTTGAAGGCATCTTACAAATAGTAACTCGGCATAAATCTCCTCCTTATGACCCTCTTCATCTCATCCTAGCTCTTAACTTCACACTCTACCTTTCTTCTCTGAGTAGCTTGCATGTTCTTCTACCATAGGATGGCATAACCAGTAAATTCCAATAGAACAAGTCTAACCTTTGCATTATCTAGTATTTTGTGGCATTTAAATTACTTCTCAATCTTATCTACCCAATTTAGGTAGCCCTCGGTATCTCCACTCTTAGGAAAATTTGGAATGCACATCCTCGATCCTTTAACCTTAAGGGCTCCAACATTCCTTTCTTCTGGTTCATAGTTTTCCTCCACTTTGTCGTCTCCTTCCTCTTCTTCCTCTTTAATTTCATTGAGTGCTAGCTTACGCTTAGTAACCTTACCCATTCCTTCAGTTTGGGGTGATTGAACTGGGGTATTAATTCGGTTAAACTGACTATTGGCTCTCTCAAGCCATTCACATCCTCTATATGGGCCATTTCTAGCTCACTGCCTATCTTCATTTACGACAATCACCAAACTGGCTACCAGGTTGATGAGTTTGACTAGTCAGTCACCCATTGATTGGGGTTTAAAGCTTCCTTGTTAGCCTTAGCCATTCTGAGCGCCACTCTCTTGGTTACTAATAGCTCCTTGTATACTAAAGTCAAATATTGTTGTCTATTTCTATGAGATTTAATATTTGATACATTATTCAAAGCTTCCTACCACAAACAAGGATTAACCAACATTGAATACACTAACAACTAGTATAACCAGTACACAATAAACAATCACACACTCGTACTTTGTTTTACATACATGAAACAGGGGAAGACAGAGCACAAAATTTCTTCAACACTACTCACCTTTCAAACTCCTATGACAACCACATAATGTCTAACATACATGCACATAATCAATAACAAGTTACATAGAGAACAAAGTAATAGAAACTAGCTTCGAACATAGCTAAGCTTTGATACTAAGATAATACGGTTTAGCATAGATGAACATACAACATTTAGTATTACACAAACCAAGGGGGTAGGTCCAAACCTTGAGACGATTTGAAAGGTAAATGAAAGTCAAAGGCTAAGTAAGGGTCTTCGTGCACCGATGATGAATATGGTACACCAACACCTCACATAAGCTGGGGTTGCACTTGATATGACGTATAAGTGTAATTGGAGGTCATTCGCTACTAGTCTATACTAAATGGGCTAGATACGAGTAATCGAGAGTAAGAAAAAAACACTTAGCTCATGAAAGTGTGTCTAAATATCAAATGTGTAACTTCTGGTGGTTATTACATTATACAAGTATTTATATGACCCAATTAGGGTAAATCTTAGGATAGAATAAATTATAATAAAAGGATTCCTACTAGGAAAGAAAAAAGGAATAATTTACAGGGATAACATTGTAATCAAGCAAAATGAATATTCTGTGGCAAAAAGGATATATGGATGTTAGAAAAGATAGTAAATGCATCATTTGCTTATTCTGTAGTCCCAATGACACTGCTGGCCAAACAGGGGCAAGTTCTGATCAGGTTACATTATAGACAATAGTTTGGCAACTTAGATAGTTGGGACTAAAAACAATGGGTTGGTTTAGGGAAGACTTATTGTTGGGTTAGCTTTGGGAGGTCAGCTCCTAGTAGTTGTCAACTCAGCTTTGGCATTGATTAAGTTAGTTATATTCTGATTCAATGCTTAGACAGGTATGTTATGGAGAGGTTGGCTCAATACGTTGGTTGGTCATCTCTGTAGCTTCTTGGATGATATGAAGAGTGAAGTAACTCGATAGGTTAGATTGAGGGATATGCTGCTCTTCGTCATTTAACTCACTTCGAATAGCTCGACGAATCATTTGAGCAAGTCCTCAAGCTTAAGATTGCATCATTGGTCCATGATCCCTATCAGGAAGTGACCATCGTAGGTGCAACTGCATGTTGCACGAATTATTAATGAAAAATCAGGATTTGATGCTTTCATTAGGAAATTAGTGTTGTAGTGGTATATTTGTTATTTGTAAAACCTTGAATCATGAAAAATTGGGATGAAAAATAAAGGACCAATGCAAATTCTTAGAGTCAGAATTATAGACGGGGTAAACCCCTAATTGCAAATAAAGTGCGTAGTGAGGTCCTTGTAGTGATCCAAGCCCAAAATGAACTGTCAAAGGCTTATGCCCAATACCACTAGCAATAGCTATAGAAAAAGTGCCACTATTGCTACTATTACCTCCATTACCACCGGTTGGACAAGTACCATTAACTCCCCTTGTAACCCTCGAGCCTTGATCATAGAGGATTATACTTTCTACATTCATTCAATGTAATTGATATTTTGAAGGGATGAAAAATAAACCGAATGAAGCTGAAGATTGGCTTACCTAGATTGAAAGATCATCCGAGGCATTTGAGGTACCTCTCCACTTAAGAGTCAGTTATTGGACTTATCTACTAAGACTTCGAGTGAGGTTCCAGTAGGATTCTAAAAAAAGGTCACTAAGAGTACTTGTGACATGGGAAGTACTACGAAGAAAGTTTATGTAGCATTATTTCCCTGAAAGTCTCCAAGCTTAATATGGTGAAGACTTATTTTCAGTTAAAAGGGGTACCTATGTAATCAAGCAATACAAAGCAAGAATTACCAAGTTTTTATAGCTTTCTCCAATTAAGCATTAGTAGAGTGAATGGTTTAGAATGCAGGTGTTCATTAGAGGCTTAGATAAAGAGACCATAAATTGTGTAAAGGAATTTGAACTCTAGACTTATGCTAAGGCCATTGAAAAGGCTAGGGTCATAGAAAATGCTAAGCATGAGGACGACGAGAAGCCTATTAAACCAAATTTAAAAATCTTTGGCAAAAGGATCTTTAAAGGACTGGGTAGTAGTAATAGATGTTTGGGAAAGAAACCTATGAAGATTCATTAATAAGATAAAAAGAATATGGGCAACAAGGCTGTAAGAATTGAGATGTTGGAAATGTAAGGGGAAACACCACCCTTAAGAATGCCTAAAATTACACCACAAGTGTTCTTTCTATGGTGATAACAATCATAGGGTATAGGAATGCCTAAAGAGAAACTCTACAACTTGCTTCATCTATAAGCAACCCAAGTACATTTCCATCACTTGCCCCTAAAGATAGAGTAACACTCAAACAAGTCGGCTAGTACCCTTAGCAGGATGCCTTGCAACACTGAAGACTAGAAGTAGCTTCTACTATGCTAGACTTAGATCTAATATAGGTATAGCAAGGGTTTATAATCTAGAAGGTGACTGGGATTTCCCTAAGTATGATGATGTTGAGGACACGGTCATATGCGAAGAGGGTAATACTATAGATATTAAGTTAGTTGCAAGAATGTACCTTAACTTTCTTTCTAGTTTTGTTTGAATACTAAGATTTGGTAGAAAGCTAACTAGTCATGTGAATATAATGTGAATGAAGTGGTTATAAACCATAAATGAAGAAACACTTAAATGAGAGTCTTTACTCGTAATCCAGGAAACATTAAGATTTTGGGTCAAAACAAACTCACCCTTTTTGACATCGAAGCTACCTACCTCCTTACCTTAAAGGTTACAAAGCAAACCAATTTACACATAATGACTACAAGTCCTGTTTTGGAGTAAAGATGCCGATGGGAAAGATTATAGTCACAAGAGACATGATTAAACATTTTTCCCTTAACATTCAAGACCATCAAAGTCTTGTTAACTTAATTATGATAGGGATGAGTAAATATGAAGCCATTTTAGGTATGAGTTGGATGTCGACAGTAAATGCCATTGTGGATTGTCGAGAGAAAAAGGTGACATTTAGGATTGTAGATGGGCTAAGGGCTACATTTATAAGGAAATCGACCTCACAAAATTCTTGAAAGCCATACTCATTTGAATTGATGGAAGACAAGAACCTCTAGTCTTAGATTGAGACAAGTATAAATGCAGTTAAGATGGAGGTAAGAAAGTCTAAAATTGAAACTATTAATGTGGTAAATGAAATTCCTGAAGAATTCTTGAGACTACCACCAAAGAGAGAAATTAACTTTATGACTGATTTAATGCTTAGAACTGAGCTAATCTCAAAGGCTCCTTATAGAATGGAAACCATGGAACTTAAGGAATTAAAGGGACAATTACAAGAGCTTCTAAACCAAGGCTTCATAAAGCAAAGTGTTTTACCATAGGGAGCACTAGTTCTATTCATGATAAAAAAAAAAAAAGAAGAAGAAGGATCTTTAAGATTGTACATTGATTATCGAGAATTAAATAAAACAACTATTAAGAATAAATACCCTTACCTAGGATTGATGACTTATTTGATTAATTGCAAGGGGCCAGTGTATTCTTTCACATTGACTTATGGTCATTATGTTACTAGTTAAGGATTAAGCCAAAGGATGTTCCCAAAACAACCTTTAGGACTAAGTATGCCTACTATGAGTTCTTAGGTCGCTCCCCAATAAGCGAGTAATAGTGTTTGTCGATGACATTTTAGTATATTCTATATCTTTCGAGCCACATAAAAAGCATTTGAGGATGGTTTTGAAAACCTTGAGGGAAAACAAAGTGTAGTAAAATTGTCCAAGTGTGAATTTTGGATGAAGGAAATATCTTTCTTAGGACAAGTAATGTCAGTTGATGATATATCCATTGATCTCGAGAAGGTCAAGGTTGTTATTGATTGGAAGAGACTTGATACAGTTACCTAAATACTCAATTTCTTAGGCTCAGTAGGGTATTACAAAAAGTTTGTACAAGATTTTTCAAAAATAGTCAGGTTACTCACTTAATTGACGCATAAAAATGTCAAGTTTGAATGGATAGATAAATGATAGAGATTTTAAGAGCTTAAGCAAAGGTTGGTTTCTATACCTATTTTGGTCTAGTTAGATAATAATGAGCCATTCACTATACATAATGATGCTTCTAGAAATAGTTTAGGATGCATGCTGATGTAGAAAGGGAAGGTTATCCAATATGCATCTAAGCAGATAAGGCTATATGAACAAAACTATTTGACTCATGACCTAGAACTCCTAGCTATGGTGTTAGCTTTGAAATTTTGGAGACAGTACTTATACGATTAGTGTTGTGAGATCTATACTAACCATAATAGCGTAAAATACCTCTTCACTCATAAGGAATTGAATATGAGACAATGGTTATGGCTCGAATTTGTTAAGGAGTATGATGTAGGTATTAATTTCATTCGAGGAAGGTGAATGTAGTGGCTAATGTGTTAAGTCATAAAAATTACACAAAATTTGCATCACTTATTACCAAACAAGAGCTAATCTAGGAATCCAAATGATTTAATTTGAAGTTCATCTTACATGATATAGAGGTAAAGACATCAAACTTAATAGTTGAACCTACATTGATTGAAAGAATCAAGATGCATAGCAGAGTAACCTAGCTTTACAACAAATACGATAGGACATGGTGACAAGTACATATTTAGATTTTAGGATTGATGAAAACAATACCATCTGGATAAAAGATAGTATATGCATGCCTAGTAATGTTGCATCGTGGAGGGAAATATTGATGGAAGCACATTATTTAAGATATACAATGCACCTTAGAGGGATGAAAATGTACCAAGACCTCAAGAGGAACTTTTGGTGGAATGGCATAAAACTAGATGTCACCAACTTCGTGATGAGTTTTGAAACATGCCAATGGGTAAAGAGAAAGAACCAAAGGCTGGGAGGATTATTAAAATCCTTACCATCTTAAGTGGAAATGGAATTAAATCATAATGGATTTTGTGAGTGGTACCCCAAACAACAATAGAGGATGGCATAATATGGGTAGTTGTGGATTGGTTTATTGAAATAGCTCACTTCTTCCCAATTAACATGACATATTTATTAAAGAGACGAGCTTGATTATACCAAAGAGAGAAAATAAGGCTACATGGGGAGCCTATAAGCATTGTATCGGATCGATATCCCCAATTCGTCTCAAAATTCTAGATAAGCTTATAGAAAGTTGTAGGTACCAAATTGCATTTTAGTATGGTTTATCACCCATAAACAGATAGGTAATTTGGAAGGATGATTCAAACATTGGAGGATAAGTTAAGGACATATGTAATCTAATTTAAAGGGAGTTGGGATGCTTACTTCCATTGATAGAGTTCGTGTTATGACCCAAGAGGGCTAGTTATGGCAGTCATCATATATCGTACAAAGGACTGTAGATTGAATTTTCTTATAATCGACGACCCTTTACACGATACATAAGGCTACAACTATAACTAACAACCAAGAGTTGCGCAAGCATAAGTAATCTCATTTCATGATAACAATAATAAAATACAAAAATATAAAACATAATCTATTTATATAAGAATTTACAGATATAAGGTCTTTAGAACTTTTAACTCAAACTAATATCAGTTTATCACATATTCAGATCTATAATCTAGATAAATTATCATGTGAACACTTTGAACACGTCCTGCTCACACATCGAGCCCTTGATGAATAACTAACTTCGGGCATGCGACGGTCTGACTCCACAAACAACTCAACCTATAAAAGAAGACTGCAAGGGTATAAGCTAACTAGCTTAGTGAGATAATCCCCTCAACCATATAACAATCAAGTTATACAACAATTAAGTTCAATCAAATGAATGCATGTCAACCTGTATGCCAAACAAATACATGCAGCTGACCTAGTACTGTATGCAACTCAGATTTAACTTCCTCCAAAGTTAAGGTTGGAGATATATTGGCATAGTCAGATCTGGGTATTATACTAGAACTTATCTTATAACGAAACTCCGCATTTCATATTTAAAAATGTAATGGTATATCCATTATCAGTTTTATAAAAAATGAGTTCTATATATGATTGTGAATAAGTTCACGTAGCCCTCACTTACCCCTAAACGGAGGCCTCTAAACTTAACCCTTAGCCAGGCGGTTAGCGCCATCAACGCTTAGTAATCCCATGGGCTAAGGTAAGGACATATCGCACGTGTGCACCATACAAAATCTATAACAATCAAATAATCAACCCACGTATGACCTCTTGCTACCTTCATGTAATGTGACGGCTGGAATTAGTTATGCAGTATATGATTACACGTATTTCAAGTTAACTTTTTCTAGCCAAGTAAAATTAAGTCTTATTATTCAGTGATCAATTAAGGTTACAAACAATCAGTTCCTAGTGAATCTACTATGCAACAATTAACACATTATTGTAATTTAAAGTAAATTCATCGTTAACAAACAATTATCATACACAAACATAACCTAACCCCATACAATATTCAATTATTGATCATAATTTATATTTACTAATTACAAATACAAGCAAGTATATGATCATTAGGAAAAACTCACTTAGCTATAAGTGACTTAAAAGTCGTAATAATCTGGTGGTAGCTCAAAGTTAAGGTGAAGATCACCTGAGAATAAGGAATATAAAAATTTGTAAGTATGGAAATTTAAAGCTAAACTAGTATCATAATTTGTAAGGTTTACTTCACTTAGTTATGCGAAATTATCAATTCGAGCTTTTTATCGAATCGGGTATAACTTTTCCATTTTAACTCGAATCGTTATGAATTTATAGTTCATTTTGATCGTTTTTTAACGTCTTTTTTCGTAGCGAGATCTGTTTTAGATGTTGTGACTCGCAGTTTGAACTGTGATATAAAAATATCATAAGATTTATAATTTTAATTCAAAAAGTTATAAAATATTAATTTTAGCTTTTTCTTAATATATTTATGATTTAATAATTATTTAAATCATATAATTGATAATTTTATTATTTTAAGCATATTTTACCTTAATTACTTATTTTCACCTATTTTTGAGATTTTAGACTTATTACAATTATTATTATTATTACTTTTATTTTTATTATTTATTATTTATTTGTATTTTACGATACACACACACATATATATATACTTATTATTATATTTGATTAATTTTTATAATTTACTTAATTAGTAATTCCTAATTTACGATAATATATATATATATATATATACCTACTTCTTACATATTTATGAACTTATTTTATTTAACAAATATTATTGTATCGTATATACTATTTAATGTACGGTATTCTTTATATACTATATGCTATACATATACTTACTATTATAATTGTATACATATTTACACCACATAGATATATATACATGTATACATATATATATATATATATATATATATAAATATAGCTTATATGTGTACATGAATATATAAATACAAAACACTTATATATATATAATATATGAATACTTATACTTATATATATACATATGAAAATAAAGATTGTATACATATATATACCTAAAGATACATCTTCACGTATGCATATAGATCTATATATATCTATGTTTAATTTGTGAAAATAATAAATACTTACTAGACATATTCTTTTGTACACATACATATATATATATATATATATTTGTTTTCGTGTACATGCATATATATATCCATGTATTCTTATTTATACACATATGTATATTCATATATCGTATATTTACCTAATAGTATCTATATACATGTCTACATACATATATTTATACATACATAAGGGTACATATGCATTTGTTTATCCACTTATACATACATACATGTATATATGATGAAACCTTTAGTAAAATACTATAAAATACTTAGTATATACATGTACATACTATATAATATATATATATATATATACAACTAAAATAAATATACTTACCTAAATTTTCTTCTTTCTTTTCTCCTCCTCCTCCTTCTTCCTCTTTTTCTTCTTAATTTCTTCTTGTTCCTCTCGATTTGGTTTTTAGTTTGTTTTTCTTTCCAGTTTTTTTTTTCTTTTCTTGTTTTATTCTAGCTTTTCCAAATGTGAACTTAGGTGGTTTTGGAAAAGAATTAAGATAATTAAAGATCAATTGATAAGATAAGTGGTGCATTAAATATGATGGGACAAAGTAATCAAATTCCTTATCTTTTCCTCTTAACTAATTCACCACGTAGGTTGCTGTTCTTGATCTTTTTTCTTTCCAGCATTTGGACGTAGCAGTAAGTGAATGAGGAGAAAAAGAAAGAAAAGAGAAAAAGAAAAAGGTAGAAAATAGAAATTAAAAATAAATATATGTAACTTTTCTAAACCTAAAAATCATGAAAATAATCATCATAAATTAATTTTGGAATTTTATGAAAATTTATCAATTTAATTGGTACCTATTACAATTATAATTTTTACAAGTTATTTTAACGATTTTGTTAAAAATTTTATTTGATTACGTGATTTAGTCGATAATTGCAATCGACTACAATTATATCACTATTGAGTGATATTTAATTATTTTATAGGCCTAAAGTTATAGTTTTAAGGTATCGATCAAGTTCGGGTTTGATTTTGGTTAATTGTACATAAATTAGATTTAGGGTTTTAGTACGTGATTTAGGGTTTCGATCAATTTTTAGGATTTTTATTATCGGTGTTATATTCGATTTATTAAATTTCATAATCTTTTATTATTACTTGCCTTATCGACTCATGACACAGTTTAGGACACTCGGACTTAAATTAGGGTTCAGATTATCGATTTTCTAGGGTTTATATTCTTCCCTCCTTCAAATAAGTTTTGTCCTCAAAACTTAAGATGCATACCTGGTTCTACGAAATGTGTAGATATTGCTTCTTTACTTCATCTTTCGCTTCCTAGGTTGTTGATTCTCATTCATGGTTTCTCTATAATACCTTAACATAATGAATCTGTTTATTCCTCAATTACTGTACTTTACTGTCTATAATCTTCATTGGGTGCTCTTCGTATGTCAAGTTTTCTTATAGTCTTATTGGTTCTAACTCAACAATATAATCGGGATTGGGCACATGTTTCCTCAGAACTAACACATAAAAACATTGTGAATTCCTAATAGATTAGGTGGCAATGCTAATCGGTAAGCTAGATTCTCGACTTATTCTAAGATCTCAAATGGGACTATATATCTTGGACTTAGTTTCCCTTAGGCTTTAGCGTGATGAATACTCTCGATCGGTTTTACTCTTAAATATACATGTTCTCCCACTTGGAATTCCAATTCCCTTCTCTTTAAATTAACCCAGCTCTTTTGTCTATCTTGGGATTCTTTTATTTTCTGTTTAATCACCATGATTTTATTTGTTGTTTCTTGAATCAGATCTGGACCTATTACGGCTTTCTCTATATCATCACAGAATAATGGAGATCGGCACTTTCTCCCATATAAAGCTTCATAAGGCGGCATTTGTATGGTTAAGTGATAACTATTATTATAAGCGAACTTGACCAAAGGAAAATGAGCATCCCAACTTCCTTTAAATTCTATAATACATGCCCTTAGCATATCTTCTAAAGTCTGAGTAGTCATCTCAGTCTGTCCATCAGTTTGAGGATGATATGTTGTGCTGAACTGTAGCTTTATTCCCATCACTTTCTGTAAACTTCCATAAAACTTTGATACGAATCTAGGATCTCTATTCGATACAATTTTTACTGGAACACCATGTAGTCTAACTATCTCCTTTATATATATTCTAGCCAATTTCTCTAGAGAAAAAGTCTTATTAATTGGCAAAAAGTGAGCTGATTTGATAAGTCGATCAATGATTACCCAAATCGCATCAAAACCGTCAACTGTTCTTGGTAAGCCACTCACAAAATCCATAGATATCTGATCCCATTTCCACTTAAGGATAGATAAGGGTTATAGTAATCCCCTTAGTCATTGATATTCAGCTTTCACTCTCTGACAAGTTTCACACTTAAGCATAAAATCAACTACGTCTTGTCTCATTCCATTCCACTAGAAATTCTTTTTCAAATCTTGGTACATCTTCATTCCTCCTAAATGTATAGTATAGCCTAAATAATGAGCTTCACTTAAAATTTCTTTTCGGAGCTCCTCATCATCAGGTATACACAATCGGTTATTCATATGAAGTGTGTCATGTTCATCTATTCAGAAATTAGTGTATTTCCCACTTCCCACTTCTTCTTTGATTCGATTTAGTATAATATCACCTTGTTGTGCAATTTTAATTCTTTGGATCAATGTTGGCTTTATCACCAAATTTGACAATTTAATATTTTCTTCATGCCATGAAAACTCCAAATTTAATCTTTCAAACTCTTTAATTAGCTTTCCCTGAATAGTCAAAAGAGAAGTAACTTCTCTATAATTCTTCCTACTTAAATCATTTGTAACCGCATTTACTCTGCCTGGGCAGTAGTTAATCCTTAAATCATAGTCTTTGATCAACTCAAGCTACCTTCTTTTTCTCATATTCAACTCTTTCTAAGTAAACAAATACTTAAAACTCTTACGATCAGTAAAAATTTCACATCTCTGTCCATACAGATAGTGTCACCACAACTTCAAGGCAAACATTACAGTCGCAAGTTCCAAATCATGAGCTAGATAATTTTGCTCATATGGTCTCAACTGTCTTAAAGCATATGCAATTACCCTTCTGCTTTGCATAAGTACACATCCCAATCCGTTTTTAGAAGCATCACTATATACAGTGAAAGACTTTTCATCTTTTGGCAATATAAGGATCAAGGCAAACACTAACCTCTTCTTCAACTCTTAGAAGCTCTTTTCTTGTTTTTCACCCCCACTCAAATTTTACATTCTTCTGTTTCAATTAGGTGAGTGATCTCGAAATCTTTGAGAAGTCTTTAACAAACTTCCTATAGCATCTAGCTAGTCCAAGAAAGCTTCGAATATCGGTAACCATCTTTGGTCTTTTCCATTCCACTATAGCCTTAATCTTTTTGGGATCAACTAATATACCATTCCCTGTTATGACATGTCTAAGAAAAGATATTTTCTTCAACCAAAAATCACACTTAGACAACTTTGCATATAACTTGTGTTCTCACTAAGTCTGCAACACCACTCGCAAATGTTCTTTCTATTGCTCAGATGTAGCAGAATGTACCAGAATATTATTGATAAACATAATTACGCACTTATCCAATAAAGGTTTGAATATGCAATTCATTAGATCTATGAATGTAGCAGTAGCATTCGTTAGACCAAAAGGAATCACCATAAATTCATAATGACCATATCTCATCTAGAATGCCGTATTCAGAACATCTTCCAACTTAATTCTCAGTTGATGATAGCCTGACTTTAAGTCAATCTTAGAAAAGATACTTGCACCTTGCAATTGGTCAAATAAATCATCAATCCTCGAGAGTGGATATTTATTTTTTATGGTCACCTTATTCAGCTCTCTGTAGTCAATGCAAAGTCTAAGTGATCCATCCTTCTTTTTGACAAATAAAACCGGTGCTCCCCATGGTGAAACACTTGGCCTTATAAAGCCTTGATCCAATAACTCTTGTAATTGCTTTTTCAATTCTTATAACTCAATTGGTGCCTTTCGATATGGAGCTTTAAATATCGGCTTAGTTCCTGGAATCAAATCAATAACAAAGTCGATCTCTCTTTTCGGTGGCAATCTAGGTAATTCATCTGGGAATATATCAGGAAATTCATTCATCATTAGAATTTCTTCTACGTTTGACTTTTTAGAATTAGTATCTAAAGCATTCAACTAACCAACATCCGTGATCAATTCTAAAGTACTCAACTCTTATACTCTTGCCGCTACATAATTCCCTTGAAATATAGCTTTATTTCCTCTTGAAGCTTCAAACAATACTTGCTTTTCTTTACAGTCGATGGCAGCTTTCACATTTGCCATCCAATTCATTCCTAATATGGCATCGTACTTATCCATATCTAGAATGATCATATCTAGTTTATTGTCAAAGTCTTGAATCTTTATAGGACATTCTTTTACCATTTCTCTTGTAATTACTACACTTCCCATAGGAGTTCTCACTCCCTAACTCGAGTTAATAGCAGTTGCAACTAATTCCATTTGCTTTACTATTCTTGGAGTTATGAAAGAATGTGTAGCTCTCGTATCAAACAAGGTATAAACTGAATGTCCTACTATGTCGATATTCCTTGAATCACAAAATTCTTAAGTCTTATTCTCATGTTATAGCTTTATAAGTTTTCATTTACCACTTCTATTTACTTATTATTATTCAACGCTTCATATACTACTCAGAATAACTAAAGCAATTTACTAATGAGAGTTTAGGATACATACCAGCTATCAGCTCGTAATCTACAAATTCTTCAGTCCCTTTGGGTACTTCTAAATCTTCTTTTACATGGTCCTCATAACTCCAATTACCTTCCAAATTGTATACTCTAGCGGTATTCACTACACCTGGACGTGTATTTCCCGCATTTAATCCTCCAATCGCTCTTCCAATGGCAGGATGTCTAACAGCTAGTGGTAGTTTGGTAACCTAAGCATTTGCAGTTGTACGTTGAGGACAAGTGGTAGAATAGTGTCCAACTTTGTTGTAGATGAAATAAGCAACTGCATTCTTTTTAGGGCAATTTGTTACTCGATGCGAGCTTTCACCATGATAAAAGCATTTCCCTTGCAATTGGGAAAAATCTCTAGGATAGTGAGTCCCTTTACATTTCCAACACTTCAGTGGTCCATTACTCTTTTTCTGAAACCTTCATGGTTGTCTCACAAATCCCCTCATCTTATTACTACTACTTCCACTAGGCCCTTCAAAAGGTCTCTTCTCAAATACACTTTTCAAGTAGGTGATTATGTGTATTTAAAAGTAAGCCTAATTAAGAGCATTCATCATGTGTAGGCATAAGGGAAGCTAAGTTCAAGATACATAGGCCCATTTGATGTATTAGAGTGAGTTAGGAACCTGGCAAACTGGCTTGCACTACCACTAAATCTATTTAGGATTCACAATGTATTCCATGTATCCGTGCTATGAAGCATATGTTGGATCTAGATTGAGTGGTTAAATTGGAGCCAGAGCGATAAGAAGAGAATTTGACCTACAAGGAACACCTAGTTTAGATACTAGATCATAAGACCCAAAAGTTCAGGAATAAAGAACTCAAATATGTTAAGGTCTTATGGAGGAATAATGAATGAGAAACCCTTACCTAGGAGTTTAAGGAAGAGGTCAAGCATAGATATTCCCATTTGTTCAAAGACTCAAGCGAGAATTGTAAGTTTTGAGGGAAAATCTTATTTTAAGGAGAAAAGAATTTAAACCTTGTAAATTTTGCTATTAGGTTTAGAGTTCATTTAGAGCTCCATTTGAAACCTTTAAAGCATTATAAACTTTTATACCCAAAATCGATATGCTTAGTAATAAAACTCTAACAAATCCTAGACCATAAATATAAAACCCTAAGCTATAGAGTCATTATGATAAAAATCCTAAGAAAGAAACAAAGCCTTAAGAGTAAGATTCAAAACTCCTCATTTCTATCGAAAAATCTCATGGACCCTAAATGATTGTAGTAGCCAACTATATACTACAAGTACATGACATACCTAAGAAAATTAGACCCTAATCATGATAGTGCAAAAATAATTAAATTAAAGTCTAATTGCACTAACTGCATCATATAAGCGCTAGGCTAAGTTAATGCTAAAACAAGTTACAACAAAATAACTTCACTAGAAATAACAATACGACTAGACTAATGACTTATTAAAATAAGCTAGTATTTAATCTCCATCATAGCGTAGGCATATGACATAAATTATTTTTATACAATTTGGATAAACTGTACAAGAAAATATAGATATAATAATAAGATATATATATATATATATATGTAATGATAATAAGGATAATTTAATAAAATAAAGTTGTGATTTTCTTTTCTTTCACCTTTATCCATGCTTTTGTCGTTGGCTAAGAAAACAAAAGAGACATTATAGAAATCGTCTCATCTTCATTACACCAATCAACGTACAAGAAGGTCTATTGAAATTAACACATGTATAGACCGATCTCTTTTTCCTCTTTTAGCTTAATCACATGATGCCTAATCCCATGGATAAAGAGGGAGTGCGTCCTTTAGCTGAATTACAATCTTGCAAATTCCTACACTCCCTTATTGCTTGTTAATGGTAAACCAACCCTATTCTTACCCTTTTTCTTTTTCTTTTTAGAAAGTCAAATACTACTCTCTAGGATAGAGATAAATAATAGCCTACTCTTTCCCTTTTTGGATCATAAAGGTAAATCTTAAAATACCTAAAACATGAAAGGAACATGTAGGAAGGTTCTTTTATATCACTACCATCAGCATACTTTTCAACCTCCCACCAAGCTCCTTTTCATTCAAAACTTTTTCTAAAAGATCCAAGCAATAAGGGTATGTCAAGGTATTTTTCCCTAAGAGTTTCTACTCTAAGCTTAACCCCATAATCTAGAAGAAAATACCCTTACACCATGACCCCAAATATAATGCACAAGAAGGAGCTTGAACCATAAACTTCTTTTTCTTCCCCTTTGTGCAACATATTCAACTTCCACCAAAAAGAAATCCCTTACTTCTTGTTCTTTTTGTCTCTAACTTACACCATGACTAAGGAACAAACACTTTATGTACAATAGCAAATGACACTACTATAGAACATCCTAAGTTACATAGTCGTTCTATGCATATTTCTTTTGTTCACATTATCTCACCATACCCTTTATCTTCCTTATACCGACCCCGCCATTTTACATTACTAGCAAGTCCCACAATGCCATCACCATTAGGAGCTTTCACTTCCTTGTTGACCCTAATCATTGGAACCAACAATCAATAGACAATGAAGAGCTCGATAGCCATGGTTGAGTAGTGAACAAAGTGAATCCTTAGGTGCTAACCTTTGTAGAGTATAGGTTCTTGTCTCTAAAATAATATTATACTCATTTCATTAGATGTACAAAAAGTATATAGCATATTAGATAGTAGATTGGATACAAATTATCAATATAAAAGAAAACACATGCAAAACCAACCTAAGAAGGAAAACTTCATGCATGTGTAATTACATATGGGACAACAACCTTCACCAAGTATTGTAGGTCACAAACTAGACTAAGTCCTATTAGGAAAAGTAGATGAATCCTCATTCTCTTTGATGATAAAAGGACTAGGACACCATAATGGAACTACTCTCATTGCAATATGAGCAAAAAACAAAGGAATAATTATAAAGAGCAAGAGCTAACATAAGAGGACATATACATGATCCATGCATAATGTCATGAAAAATAGATACAAATTTTTTACTGCTACTTAGTATCGGCAATAGGTCTGAAAAAGTATCTAAAAATAGCAAATTTAAATATTTGTACCTTGTCAAGGTAAGGAACTATGGCATATATGTTTGGAGACTCCACTCTATAAGATAATGAAAATCACATCACACTAGTATTAGCATGAATAAGAGTGTAAGATGATATAAGAAACAAGTTGAACATCTATAAAGGACCTTAATGAGTAATAGCACCCATTCGTTGAAACTTCATGTCGAGTGCATCTTGTGAAATAGCAAGTCAAGTGTCACCTTTAAATGAACAAAATTGTGCTATAAAGTGATGATGCGATACATGCAGAAAACACTCCTTAAATGGTCTTAGCGGATGCCATGCTTGGAGAATCCAAATTGATCCATGGGTTTAATAAGACAACAAGAAGAAGTAATTAAGCTAACCAATGGGTTATGGCTAAATTAGTACACTAGTTACATATATGAAGCTACAAGGAGCTAAAACTTTAGTTAGGCTTAGGAATCCATAAAAGTAATACATAACCTACAAAGTAAGAAAGTTTTCAATTTCCATGTGGATAATATGGAAGAGCCATGGAGTGATAAGCTTATGGCTAATGACTTAATAGATCTACATGACTCGTCTCAATCTTTGGAAACTAAGAGGTGTCAGAAAATGCTGCCCTCTATTTGGGACAATTTGCTATAGATAATTCACTTAGGAGTGATTAAGACTACGTAAGTCCATTACATCCATGCTCTTAGCATTAGGTAAATTGAATTAATTGCAAATAGCTAAATCAAATAAATAGTGGTTATATTAGGGTGATTGGAACCCGAGGTTCATAGTTATTGTGATTTATTTCCCAACTTAGTCAGTATAGGGTTAAAATCATGCTGCGTGTAGTTTCTAGTTGACTGAATGTAATATTGCATCTCATATGCTTGTCTAATAACTTATTTGATGTTGCTTATACAATATGGTTTGGTGTTTGAAGATATCCCATTATGCTATATGTAGCTTACATCTTATAGTATCCTATAGTATCTTATCCTATGCTATATGGGTTTTAAGAGTTAAGCAATTAGGATCGAGGGAGCATCCATTGAGACTGTTACTTTATTATCTTTATATTATGTCATAATAAAGTAGCTTTGAGTAAGGTTGGGCAAAAAAATCGTGAATCGCAAGTCAAATTGTGAATCAAACCAAACCAAATCGAAAAACTAATTTTTTTTTGCGAATGGTTTGGTTATGTATAAATAGTTTGTAGTTTGGTTCAGAGAAGCGAATCGAACTGTATCATTTTACACCCAACTGTTTAGTTAAATAAAAAAAAATTATGCAATTATTTTGTACTTTTTTATATTATTTTCCATCAATTTTCATAAATTTCATCAAAATTTTCATATCTTGTTATTCTTGATTATAATTTTGTGTTAATTATTAAAAGTAAGTTGAGTAAATTTCATTTGGGATTTCATATTTATTGGAGATAAAAATATTTAGTGAAAATCTGACACAAATGGTTTGAATCATGGATCGAACTGAAACCAATTTAAATTAGGTTCGAAAAATTTACGAACTAAACCATATGGTTAGGTTAGATACCCAATTTTTGCCTCCTTTATTTTTATTTTTATTTTTTTTCTTTTCTCAATAGGCCCTAAATTAGAAAAAACACAAAAAAATAGGAAATTAAAGAAAACCCCAAAATTAAGAAATTTAGAAAAAATAAGAATTTTAGTAAAATACAAAAAAATTTCAAAAAATAAGAAAAGGCATAAAAAAATAAAAAAATTGGATAAGAAACAATTGGGAAATTTAGAAAATAAAGTTTAAAAATTTATAAAATTGAAAAAAATAAAATATTTTAGAAAATTCTATTTTATTAAGGTAAATTTTTTAATTTTGAAATAAGTTTAGAAGTTAGGCTTTGAGTCTAGGCTTAGATTTAAATCTAGCTTAGATTGACTGAGTCAATATGTGCAATTTCATTGCATATAAGGACAAGGCATAGGCCAACGGCCTAATGGTAAAGCACTAGGACTTGATTTGGGTATTAAGCACGAGGTCTTGGGTTTGAGTATTAGAAGGTAAAGCACTAGGACTTGGTTTGGGATGAAATGTTGATGTGTTAGCCACATGGCATACCATGTCAGCTGCCACGTGTCATGTAATGATACATGGCACATCAGGGTTGGTTGGCATGGCTAATGTGGCGTTACATCCGCCCTTTTTTTCTCTCCCTTTCTTTCCTATTCCCTTCCTTTTCCTCTTTCCTTCAGTCTTCTCCAGAATTCTAGCACTTTTCTCCTCGGACTGCTAATTTTAATGCAATTTTTGAACCTCTTCTTATTACAATTTCATTAGATCAATAGTGAAATTATAAACTAGACATAGCCTACTATGAATCGGTACAAAAACTACGTCTAAATTCAGTTAAATACCAATTCAAATCGAGCCTCAAAGATTGGAAAAAACCTGTTTTTTTTTTACCATCCCCATTAACTTCGATCCGATCTTCCCTTTGTTTTTGGGAGCAATTTGTGTATAAAAGGGTGTTGGGGGAGCATACATAACCACTTATGATCAATAGAATCACTTGGCAAACTTTCTCTCTCTCGTTTTCTCTCTCTAACTATGGCTTTCTCTCTCTCTCTTCGAACCCCTCTCTCTAGCCACTCCCGAGCTACACCACTATTACGGCCGAGTTCCTCGTAGGTTAGGCTCTCCAACCTAACCCTTTTCAACCCCTACCGTACTTGCTAGTAGCGTTACTAGCAATCACCGCCCAAACCCTAACCATCATAGCTACCCTTTCTCGAACCACTACCTTTGACCTTCTTCGAGTCAAATTGACCCTACTACGATGCTCCTTAGCCTTAACAACCCTTAGCCTAATCAATCACATGCACCTAACAGCTACCCTTGGAGTTCCCTAAGAATTGCTACCATCGCTCCTCTCCGACAACCACCCAAACAGCTTTAAAATGCTATAGCGTTGAATTTACCCCCTATAATCCCAATTCAAAATACATAAATCCCCTTTCCTCTGCTCGATTCAGTGGCGACATCGCCCAAAACACGCCATACATTGCTATCGTTAGAGAACTCGGAAACAACCCGACCTAATCCAAAGATCTGACCCTCAACCCAATCCAAACCCGATACGAAATTTGACCTAGTGCTCGATCTGAATCGCACATCCCCTTTTTGGTCTAAACCCTTATTTTTTCTTTATTTCAGTTTCTTGTGATTTTTTATTTTATTTTTTTTGTTTTTATTTAGTTTATTTAGTTGTTGTTGATTTTGTTATTTTTGCTTTTTATTTTTTTTACTTCCAAATTTAAATGTAAAAGAGAAGAAAAGAAAAAAGAAAAAATGAAAAAAGAAAAGAGTAATTTTGTTTTATTTTATTTTACTAGTTTGATAAAAATAGATAAAATATAATAAGTAATAAATAAATTAAGGTAATATAATAAAATAAATAGGTTAGTATATAAAAATTGTTTTGACACTTAGAAAAATCAAGTTTTCAAAAATAAAATAAAAATAAATCAACCATTTTTCAAATTAGGATCATTTAGAATTTTCAAAAATAAAAACCAATTTAGGGCCCTTTAAGAAATTTTCTTAAATAAATCAAAATGGATAAAAACATAAACTCAACTGTCTTAAAAACTAAAATCAACTCAATTCACTAAGGAACTACATACGTCTAATCCCGAATAACGGGTATATAGGCACTTACGGAGTGGCAGTAAAAAATAAAAGACCTGATTTTCTTTTTTAGTTTAAATTGATTGAATTATTCAATTTAGGTGAAAAATTGGGTTTTTTTTTTGAAAGGTGATTCTTAAGGTCAATATTAAATTTGGAAAGTTAATTGTACCCGTAAGGGTTTAAAATTCCTAGCCCCTATACCTAGATCCTTTGGTTTCAAAAAACCGTTTTGTAAAATTGGTTTTAATCGTAAGATTAGTGGCTAAGTTATAATCAATTCACCAAATTGGTAGTAACTTAACTATTTTTCCTGACTCTGGTCAGGTGGTGACTCCAAAGTTGTTTTCAAAATAAAAATCGGTTTTCTTTAAACCTTAGTCAAAGGCTAGAATTAAACGGGTAGAATTTAGTACTGATCGGTTTAAAGAAGACTTATTTTATAAAAAGAACTAGGAGGGTGAAAAACTAGGTTTGATAGCTTAGCGACTCTACTAGAGATGTGAAGAGGGTTAGCCATTTAACTTTCCAAAATTAAAATTGATCTCTAAAAATCACCTTGATGTAATTTATTTAATTTCTTTTGTTCTTTGTTATTTATCATGATTATGCTAACATTTCCTTTGCAGGTTTAATTTTATTTATCTAAATAATTGCGAGAAAAGGAATTTATTCTTTGTACCATAAATGCATGATAGATACAATTGAATTTGGGTCGTCTTAGGACCTTAAGATGGGGAGCCATTGTGTAAGTTCCGAGCATAGTGGGGTACCACCGTTCGGGGCCAATTAGGCTACTCTACTTAAACTTCGATGTGATTGAGGAACTATTTTTCCATAAACACATGAGGTTACAAAGTTTAAGAACCTTTAGAACCTACCCTTTCTACATACATTTCATGGGATCGACGAATAACTAACAAAGTGGCAATGTTATAAAAAGAGAGAGGAAAAAATAATGAAACCCGAAGATTTCTTTCCTTGTATTTTTCCTAAAATTCATGTACATAGGGAGTTGTTTTTTGTTATTTCTTTTCATGTAAATAGTCTTTCCTTTACAATTTATGCTTTCCTTGTAACATTTTAGAAATGGCTAGCTCATCCAATGCCAAGGTCTTCACTAAGGAGATTCATGTCTACAAACCCACAAACCCAAAGCCTATATTCGACTAATGGTTTCAAACCTTCAACATCAGAGAACAATAGTTCATTACCAACAAGATTAGGGCCATACTTTCACTAGCCAATGTAGATGTTAACATCACATTGGTAAGAGCCTTAGTCAATTTCTAGGAGCCCAAAGAAGTGGCATTTCAATTTGGGCTATACTTAATCAATCCAACTCTAGAAGTGTACACCCAATTGCTTTAAGCTCCTCCTTTAGATGAAATATACATTCTAGAGCTTAGCTTCAATCCAACTTACAATTTTTCGAAATTCTTAGGGTTTCGTAAGACCGAGGTAAATGAGGCCCTAGATGATTTCAACAAATATGCTATCAAGATATGGGATCTAATCCATTGGTTCCAAAATGAGCCCAGCTCCAATAGATGGGCTTTGTTTCTTGGAAATTGGAGGGAAAACCGAATTAAGGCCTATGTACTAACAGTATTTGCCATTATCTTATTTTCGAGTGGATCTTTTCTTATACACTATAGGGTGATAGAGCTAGTGGCTTAGTTCTAGGAAGGGAAGTCTTACATTTTTGCCTTACTTGCTGAACAAATAAGAAACCTTAATTTTCTTAAGAAAAGAGGCTATGGAAATCTCAAATTAAGCATGGCATTATTAATGATATAGTTCTCAATCACATCACATGCTTTGGGTTAGACTTGATAAGGGGAACGTTTGTTAATAAGATTGATCTTATTGACTCTTTCGTTGATAAGATTAAATTACCAAAAGATATCTCCACCTTTCTCTAAATAGAAGTTTTATAAGATTTTTAGGTCGAAGACATATTATGGACCGCCAAATGGAGCAATTATTGAGATCAGAATGAGTTAGTGTATAGGTTACTACCCAAACAACATGGTAAGGCAATTTAGGGGGATCTAAGACAATTCACAAGCCTTAATTAAAGCTGTTCACCCTCAACCTCGAAGAGCCTCACTTAGTAGAAAAGGTATCTAAGCTTCATAAGATCAAAGCTTGATGGGATACTAGGACTGTAAGCCTTAACGTCGATTTGAGTGAATTCATAGGTAATGTAGACAAGCATCAAGTGACCAACGAATACTTATACGATCAGCTTCACAAGGTAGGCGCAATACAGTATTGGGCACGAGAAGTCTTTCAGCCTTCCCTTATGCACCTTAGCTTTAAAATGGAGATCTATATGGACCAAGAAAAGGCTCATATAGAGGTCCTTTATGATGAAAAAGATAGATGGGAAAATCTATTTTGAGAGTCTAGGCAAAGGTCGTATGCCTTGGAACACCAGTTGAAGATGGCTTAGAAGAAGGTTTAAGAGTTTGAGGAAGCAACTAAGCAAGATCAAAAGAAGGAGAAGAAAATGTCATTTGTCCCATAGAAAAAAAGAAAATTATTGTAGATGGATTTGTATCTTTTCGTTTCTTTCATGTAATAAAACTTCGGGAATTCAAAAAGTAACTTGCCATTCTGTTAATTATTTGTCAATTCCTTCCTTTCCATATGTGTGGCTCATTTGCATTTCATTCATTTACATTCTTTCAAAAATTAAAATATTCATGTGCTAACTTGTTGAAAAGTGGTTTTAACCAGGTCGCCAAGATAGCTCCCAAACATCAAACTCTCCAGAGAAGCCCTATCAAAACCTGGTCTCAAACTAGAATGGCTAACTAAGGAAACGACAACACCAACACCAATAATGGCAATGTTAACCCCAAGGTTATCGATCCCACTGAACTGAGGTTCTAGTCTTTGGAAATAACATTGGGGAAGATTGCAGATCAACCGAGTTTTCTTGTTGATAGCATCTCTTTGCTTAGGTTTACGGCTTCATTAAATGAAGAAAGTTCTAAAGCTCGATAAGGAAAAAATGTTAAAGCCTTGCCCTTCGAAGAAGCCTACCCTAAGGTCAATCAGGGCTTTGAACCCTTTGAAATAGAAGGGGTGTTTCCAAAGGCCAACCCAACTTTTGAGCCGAACACTTACTCATTCCTAGTCAATCTAAAGCCTAAAGCTGATCAAGATAAATTAAAAGAGCTTAAGAAGCTGCTAACTCAACAAATTACCGAAAAATGAAAATTCTTAAGGGGTATGATGGATTCAAGCATGCCGACATAACAAACTTCTCTGCTTATGATTATAGAAGCTGCTTAGAAAAGTTCAAAGTACTTGACTTTGAAAAATACAATGGGACTAGATGTCCCAAGATGTACACCCGGCTGTATGTACATGGGCAAATATGTACAGTATGACTAACTCATGGTCTAAACCTTTCAAGACAGGCTGACTAGTTCCCCCTTGACCTGGTATGCCCAGTTGGACCTGAATCAAGTGAATACATAGGAGAAGTTGGCCAGAGTATTCTATGAGCAATATAGATTTAACGTAAAAGTGGTGCCAAACATGATGGATTTGGCCGTCCTAAGGAAGAGGCACAATGAATCCTTTAAAGAATATGCCTAAAGGTGGAGGTCCCTAGTTGTAAGGGTATTTACCCCTATGACTGAGAAAGAGTTGACCGCAACTTTTATTAACACACTTAAGAGTCCTTATTTTGCTCCCCTAATCAGATAAGCCTTTTTTAGTTTTGCAGAAGTAGTGGCAGCAAGGTATCGAATTGAAAGTGCTGTTCCTCTAGCAAGTTGCAAGAGAAAGTAGATAGAAGACTAACCTCTGCTAAACCCACTACTAGCAAGTTTAGAGAAGCTACTTTTAGCATGGTCAATTTGAATGCTAAGCCTAACTCTTGAGTCTCTTTTAGGGCAAATCCCCTACCATCTTAACAATAGTATAGAAGCCAACCATAGATTAATAGAACCCTAAGGCAGTTCACCAGAATACTCGTTCCACTTAGTTAGGTACTTAAAAAGCTAAGGAGAGATAATCTGCTCCATTCTGAGGCCTTTAGTGAAAGGTACAAGCTGAGGTTTTTTTATCCTAATGTAACATGTTAGTATCATTTAGGGCAAGTGAGCCATTCAACTGATTCATGTTGGAGGTTAAAAAACAAAATACAAGACTTAATTGATGAAGGTACAGTACAATTAGATTTTGTAGAGGGTCCTATTCCAAATGTCAACAACAACCCCTACCAAACCATGGGCCCATCATCAATATGATATCTAACCACTTAAAGCCTGCCATCAACATGATCGGTCCTAACTAAGAACCTAAGGTTTATAGATTCTACAAAAAAGAAGTTCTATAAACTAAAAGGTATACCTTCCATGTGCTTGTAGCTCTCGAAAATTATAAAGTGCCCCCCTCAACTACTAGGCAATAAACTATGGGCAGTGAAGCTTGCTTGTAGTGGGGGATCACCTACTTTGATAGAATCTATGATCCGAGGGAAGACCTAAAAAGGTCATGTTGGAAATGTCAAGCACCGAACAAGTTGAACATGAAGAAGGATTAACTGCTTTCACTAAGACAATCAAGTTTAGCGAGTATAAAATAATGGATCAACTTGCTAAGACTTCAGCATAAATATCCCTCATGAGTTTGTTGATGGCATTAAACCTACATTGAGAAGCTTTGTTCAAAACATTAAGGGAAATCAAGGTCCCTCGTGAAATCTCTCTTAAAAGGATTGGCTTTGTCACCAATTCTATCCTCACTATAGATCAAATTTCCTTCTCCATCAAGGAATTGGGTGAAGAAGGTAACCAGTAGACAAAACCTCTATTCATAATAGTGAGGATAAATAACCTCATTGACAATGGGTCATCTCTAAATGTTTGCCCTCTTGCAACCTTGGATCTATTAGGCATTGATACAACTGCTATCAAGCTGAGTTCGACAACTGTGTGGGCTTTTGATGGGTCTAGGAGAGAAATAATAGGGGAGATCGACTTACCAGTAGTTATTGAACCACAGACATTCAATATCCCATTCCAAGGACCTTCAATCTGTTATTAGGAAGGCCTTGGATACATTTAGCAGGGGCCATACCATCAAGTCTTCATTAAAAATTTAAGTTCATCTCCAATGGCTAGGTCATCACAATCTTGAGTAACTAAGATTATGAAATCTACAAAGAGATAGCTATACCCTATATTGGTACGGGAGAGTAAGAGGACTTTAGACTCCAAATGTTTGATGAGGTGTACATGATCACCAATCAGCAGAAGGATGGGAGGTTAAAATTTAAAGAAGGTTAGTTTAGGACTTATAGGCTAGGATACATTCTGACTCTGATGGAAGAGTTATAGAGAATGTAAACCAGAGGCAGAAAAGGTGATAGGTTTTATCATACTCCAATGACCTTCCCTCCATTGTCAAAAACTTTCATCTAAGCCGAAGCCTATAACTCAAAGCCTACTAAAGAAGGCACTTCTAGCATAAATGAAGTGACTGGCCTATCCATCAAATCCTAGCACTTGAATAATTGGTTCTCCATCCCTGTGAATAGCAATAAGTCTTCCCTAGGGTAAAGGATGAATCACGATCCAGTATTTTATGAAATTTTGTAATCAATTACCTTTGTTCTTTAAATGATTATACTCGAAAGAGAGTTCCCCTAAATAAAACTAGTTTCTTTTCCCTTTACTCCTGCCTTACTTACACTCTTCCTTTTACATACTTTCCTTTTTCTCTAGATCTAACAATCCAAATAAAAGCCATAGATACCTCACGCAGATAGATGATGAAAACATTGATATCACTTTTAGCCTTATTGGGATTAGTCGTCAAGAATGATGTTAATGACCATAATGACATGTAAGAAAGTTGGCAAAAACATTAAATGAGTAGAGTTTCTATTGATGAGCCAACCGAGATAATTAATGTTGGGACCAATGAATACCCTAAGGTATTGAAGATTGGGGCAAATTTGAAAGAAGATCAAAAGGCACAGATGACCACATTATTATCTGAATACTAAGATGTATTCGCATGGTCTTATGAAGACGTGCTTAGATTAGATCCATTGATCGTAGTCCATCGTTTATCCACATAAGAGGATATCAAACCTAACATCGTGCCCGTAATGAAGAAGAATGGAAAAGTCAGAACGTATGTAGACTTTCTAGACTTTAATCAAGCAACCCTTAAAGATAATTTTCCCTTACCCCATATTGATGTCTTGGTCAATAACACAGCCAGAAACCATCTTTTCTCTTTCATGGATGGATTTTTCGAGTATAACCAAATTCAAATGGCTGAAGAAGATAAAGCTAAAACGACATTCATTACAACTTGGGGCATGTTTTACCACAAAGTAATGCCTTTCAGACTTAAAAATGTCGGGGCAACTCACTAAAGGGCTATGGTAGCAATCTTTCATGAAATGAGGCATAAAGAAGTTAAAGTATATGTTGATTGTATGATTGCTAAGTCCAAGGAAGGAGAAAATCATGTGGAAAGTCTAAGGAGATTGTTTGATAGGTTGAGAAAATTCCAACTAAAGGTTAACCCAGAGAAATGTACTTTCAGAGTGACTTCAGTGAAATTATTAGGTTTTATAACCAGCTAAAGGGGCATCAAAGTGGACCTTGATAAAGTCAAAGTGATAGTTGACTTGCCTTCGCTACTCATACTCAAAGAAATCAAAGGTTTGTTAGGTCATTTAAACTATATAGCTTGGTTCATATCTTAAGTCATAGATAAGTATTGTCCCTTGTTTAAGTTGTTAAAAAAGAATGCCAAGATCAACTAGGATGAATAGTGCAAGCAAGCCTTTACATCAATCAAAGAATACCTCATGAGCCCTCAATACTGGTAGCTCCAAAACTTAGGAAGCCACTATTCCTATATTTGATAATATTACCGGAGTCCATTGGGTGCATGCTCGGCCAGAAAGATGAGGAAAGAAAGGAATAAGCTGTATACTACTTGAGCAAGAAATTCACTGAAAGGGAGCAGGGATATTTAGAAATTGAAAGAACCTGCTGTGCTTTGGTCTAGGTAATGCATCGGCTCAAACAATACACACTTTACTACTAGGTTGAATTGCTGACTTAACACGATCCTTTGAAGTACTTGGCAAACAAACTAGCCTTAATTGGCAGAATCTCAAAGTGGCAAATGCTGCTATCAGAGTTTGACATTACATACATGAACCGGAATTTAGTCAATGGGTAAGCTTTGGTAGATCAATTAGTAGAAAATCCCTCTGATAGCACTCCCCAAGAGGTACAAGTCAGTTTCCCCAATGAGGAAATCTTAGCAGTTGAGGGAAACTCTAATAAAGGAGAAGATGATGAGTCACCAAAATGGAAAATGTTTTTCGATGGTGCAGTCAACGTGTCTAGGTGTGGAATTGGGGGAATACTAATATTCTTTGAAGGTACTTAATATCTTGTGGTCATAAGGCTCGTTTTTCCATACACTAATAATATTGTTGAGTATGAAGTGTACATCATGAGACTCAAGATGGCCTTAGATAAAGACATTCAAGAATAGAAGTGTATGAGGACTCTTTACTCATTATTGGCCAAGCCCGGGGAGAGTACAAGACTAAAGATCCTAAACTGGTGCCTTATTATTGATACTTGACTGAATTGGTGGAGAATTTCAAAGAAATCACCTTCAACTTCATACTGAGGACTCAAAATCAATTTGCTGATGCCTTAGCTACACTAGCATCTATAATCCAAATATTTGGTGGAGTCGAGATTTAGCCTCTTACTATTGAAATTGAAGACAAGCTTGCCTTCTGCCTAATAATTAAGGGTATGAATGACCAAAAACTATGGTACGATGATGTTAAGACGTTCCTACAATAAGGCACATACCTTGAAGAGGTCGAGAAAAAGGATAGAAAGATGATTAGGAGATTGGCCACTCAATTCTTAGTAAGCGAGTCCACCTTATATTGATGCTCATTTAACGATATGCTCTTAAGGTATGTGGATGACAAAGAGGCTGAGAAGTTAATGAAAAAAGTGCATGGAGGAGTATGTGGCCCTTACATGAATGGATATATGCTAGCAAAGAAAATTATGAGGCTAGGGTATTATTGGTTAACAATGGAAAGTGATAGCATTAAATACATTAGGCACTGTCACTTATGCTAAGTTTATGCAAATAAGATAAATGCCTTGCCTTAAGAATTACATGCCCTCTCAGCACCATGGCCTTTCTCAATGTGAGGCATAGATATCATTGGCCCGATCACTCTAAAAGCATCCAGTGGGCATCGCTTCATATTAGTCACCGTTGACTACTTCAATAAAATGGGTTAAAGCTTCATCTTACTCGACTAAAGGGGTCTTAGTTAAGTTCATTCAGAGAGATATTTTGGCCTGATACGAGACTCTGGAAATGATCATCATTGACAATGGCACCAATCTCAACAACAAGCTTATGATAGAATTGTGTCGACAGTTCCGGATCATTCATAGGAACTCTACTCCTTATTGACCCAAAATGAATGGAGTCGTTGAAGTAGCCAATAAAAACCTCAAAAGAATCATTAAAAAAATGGTTATCGCATATAAGGATTGGCATGAGACATTACCCTTCGCACTCATGGCCTATCGAACTTCCATTAGAATGTCGATTGGGGCAACACCATACTCGTTAGTATATGGCACTGAAGTAGTGTTACTAGTAGATGTTGAGATCCTATCACTTAGGGTACTATTAGAAACTCAGTTGGATGAAGCCGATTGGGTAAAGAAACGTATCAAATAACTAAATCTGATTGATGAATGGAGATTGATGGCCTTGTGTCATAATCAATGTTATCAACAAAGAATATCTTAGGCCTTCAACAAAAGGGTACGATCCTAGAACCTCAAAGAAGGAGATTTGGTGTTGAGAAAATCTCTCCCCAATGCATAAGACTCCAAAGGGAAATTTGCTCCAAATTACGGAGGTCCTTATGTTGTGAAGTGAGTATTATCAGGAGGGGCTTTGATTTTGTCCCAAATGGATGGTCTAAATTTGAGAGACCTTATAAATGCTGACATTGTAAAATTGTATTATCCATAAGAAGTTAATGGAAATTTTACTTAAAACATAAAAATGTTAGTCATTTTGAGCGTCATTGTGGTCTAATTTTCATTATCTATAAGCAAATTTGGTATCCTTAGCTATTGTCATCATTGGAATAATCACCCTCTCCATGGAAAGGTTCAATTCCCTTTAATCCATTTAATCGAACCCATACATTGTAAGCATGAGAGGAGTTAAGGAATGAGATCTAGAACATTGGTAATTAACAAAATTCTTTAAAATACTTTATTATGGATTGATCCCCCTCGATGGGGAGTTTTATTATCTGTTTTTTCAAGGGAATATGACACCTGAGTAAGTAATCATGGCAAATAAGAATAAGGCTTTTGGTTCATAAAAGTTCTAAAGAGACAAAAACAGTGGGTGACTTTCTATATCGGGTTAATTTCCAAAAATGCCAGTGAAGTTTTAAACATTCTACATCAAGAGCATCTGGGTTGATAACAAGGGACTAAAACATGAGTCAGTGATTTCTAATGGGGCTTTTCAAAAAGGTTTGATAGTTTTGGGCACTATCGATAAATACTAAGTAAGCATTTCCACACAATGTTAGCACACCGATTTTTGAATCTTGCACTTGCATTTAGACTAGTTTTTTACTTCCAATAATCTTTTTGAACCAACCCATAAGGCATTCACTTTCTGCATTTAGTGTTTAGCCTTCCTTCGAAAATGTGATCCTAACTCGGTTTATCCTTCCAATACATAGGGCACTTTCCCTCACCAAGTTTCTCTCAAGCAAGCCCATAGGGCAATTCTACTCTGTTCACCAAATTTTTCTTAAGCAAGTCCATAGAGCACTTCCTTTCACCAAGTTTTCTCTTAGTAAGCCTGTATGGCACTTCTCTTCATTAGTTTCTTTTGACACAACACCAAGTTTAAGGTTGCTAGTCCCCGAGAGACACTCCTGTCTAAGTTAGTGAGTTTTGTAAGGCATAACCAAGTTTTAGAGTGATCACAGTTTAGGTTTGCTAGTCCCCGAGAGATGCTCCCGCCTAGGTTAGTGAGCTTTGTGAGTTACGACTAGGTTTTAGATCGATCCTAGCTTAGGGTTGCTAGTCCCTAAGAGACACTCTCGCCTAGGTTAGTGAGCTTAGTGAAGTATGACCAAGTTTTAGATTGATCTTATAATAGAGTTGTTAGTCCTTGAGAGATGCTCCTGCCTAGGTTAGTGAGCTTAGTGAGGCATGGCCAGGTTTTAGAGTGATCCTACAATAAGGTTACTAGTTTTTAAGAGATACTCCTGCTTAGGTTAGTAAGCCTTAAGAGATACAGCCAGGTTTTAGATTGATCCTAACTTAGGGTTACTAGTCCTTGAGAGAAACTCCCGCTTAGGTTAGTAAGCCTAGTAAGGTACAACCAAGTTTTAAATCAATCCCATAATAGGGTTACTAGTCCTCGAGAGACGCTCCTACCTAGGATAATGAGCCTAGTGAGGCACGACTAGGTTTTATAGCGATCCCATAATAGGGTTGCTAGTCCTTGAGAGACGCTTCCGCCTAGGTTAATAAGCCTTATGAGGTATGACCAGGTTTTAGAGCGATCCTACAATAGGGTTGCTAGTCCTCAAGAAACACTCTTGCCTAGGTTAATGAGCCTTGTGAGGTATGATCAGGTTTTAGATCGATCTCATCTTAAGGTTGCTAGTCCTTGAGAGACGTTCCTACCTAGGTTAGTGAGCCTAGTAAGGTACGACCAGGTTTTAAATCGATCCCACAATAGGGTTGCTACTCCTCAAGAGACGTTCCCCCCTAAGTTAGTGAGCTTTGTGAGGTACGGTTAGGTTTTAGATCAATCTCAACTTAGAGTTGATAGTCTCTAAGAGACGCTCCCCCCTAAGTTAGTGAGCCTTGTGAGGCATAGCCAGGTTTTAGATCAATCTTAACTTAGGGTTGTTAGTTCTTGAGAGACACTCTTGCTTAGGTTAGTGAGCCTAGCAGGTACAACTAGGTTTGTAGATCGATCCTAATTTAGGGTTGCTAGTCATTAAAGATGCTCTTGCTTAGGTTAGTAAGTTTAGTGAGGCACGACCAGGTTTTAGATCAATTCTAACATAAGATTGCTTATCCTTTAGAGAAACTCCAACCTAGGTTTGTAAGTCTAGAGAGGCACGACCAAGTTTCACTTCTTTATCCAAATCGATATTAGGATAGTTATAGTTGTTTTAGAGTCATCCTAAGGGCAAAAATAGTGTCTCTTTGTCTTTATGGCAATGTTTTGTTCAAACTTCATTATAAAGAGGTGTAGCTGTAGACACTCAATTTTTACCTCCTTTATTTTTATTATTTTTATTTTCTTAATAGGCCCTAAATTAGGAAAAAAAAAAGAAATTAAAGAAAATAAAAAAATTAAGAAATTTAGAAAAAATAAGAATTTTAGGAAAATACAAAAAAAATTCAAAAAATAAGAAAAGGCATAAAAAATAAGAAAATTAGATAAGAAACAATTGAGAAATTTAGAAAATAAAGTTTAAAAATTTAGAAAATTGAAAAAATTACAAAAAATAAGAAAATTGAAAAATAAAAAAAGATTTTAGAAAAATCTATTTTATTAGGGTAAATTTTTTAATTTTGAAACAAGTTTAGAAGTTGAGCCATTAGGCCTAGGCTTAGATTTAAATCTAGCTTAGCCATATGTGCAAGAGTCCATATATGCAATTTAGTTGCACATATGGACAAGCCAAAGGCCAGCAGCCTAATGATAAAGAATATGGACTTAGTTTGGGAATTAAGCATGAGGTCTTGGGTTTGAGTCTTGGAGGGGTCATACAAAGTTTTTTGTTTTTTATCACATCAGAGATAGCTATATGTCTTGATAAGTAATTGGTCGAGGTAGGACGAAATGCTGACATGTCAACTACGTAGCATATTACGTCAACTACTACGTGTCATGTAATGATACGTGGCACATCGGGGTATGTTGGCATGGTTGACTAGTGCTACGTCAGCTTTTTTTTCCCTCCTTTTTCTTTCCATTTCCCTTCATTTTCCTCTCTTTCCCTCGTTTTCTCTAAAATTCCAGTACTTTCCTCCTCATATGGCCAATTTCAATGCAATTTTTGAACCTCTTCTTGTTACAATTTCACCAAATCAATGGCGAAATTATAAACTAGACATAGCCTACTGTGAAACAGTACAAAAAATGCATCCAGATTCAGTTAAATACCTGTTCAAATCAAACTTCAAAGATTAGAAAAAAACTGTTTTTTTAGCCATCCCCATTAACTCAAATCCGATCTTTCCTTTGTTTCTGGGATCAATTCGTGTATAAAAGGGTGTTGGGGGAGTATACTCAATGACATACAACCACTCATGATTAATAGAATCACTCGGTAAACTCTCTCTCTTTCATTTTCTCTCTCTAACCATGGTTCTCTCTCTCTCTTTGAACCCCTTTCTTTAGCCAATCCCAATCTACACCACTACCACAGCCGAGTTCCTTGTAGCATAAGCTCTCTAACCTAAACCTTTTCAACCCTTGCTGTGCCCTTTAGCAGCGCCACTAGCAATCACCACCTAAACCTTAACCACCCTAGCTACCCTTTCTTGAACCACCACCTCTAACCTTCTTCAAGTCAAATTAACCCCACTACGATGCTCCTTACCCTCAAGAACCTCTAACCTAACCAATTACACATACTCAGTAGCTACACTTGGAGTTCCCCATGAACCGTCGCTACCACTCCTCTTCGACGACCACCCAAACAGCTTCAAAATGCTACGATGTTGAATCTACCCCCCATAATCCTAATTCGAAACACATAAATCCCCTTTCCCCCACTCAATTTAGTGGCCAAATCGCCCAAAACATGCCGTACACTGTTGCCATTAGAGAACTTGGAAACAACTTAACTCGATCTGAAGATCCAACCCTCGACCCAATTCAAACCTGACTCAAAATTTGACCTAGCACCCAATCTAACCTGCATATCCCCTTTTTGGTTCAAACCCTTATTTTTTCTTCATTTTGATTTCTTGTGATATTTTATTTTATTTTATTTTTTTGTTTTTGTTTAGTTTATTTAGTTGTTGTTGATTTTGTTATTTTTGCTTTTTTTTTTTACTTCCAAATGTAAATGTAAAAGAGAAGAAAAGAAAGAAGAAAAGAGTAATTTTGTTTTATTTTATTTTTACTAGTTTAATAAAAATAGATAAAATATAATAAGTAATAAATAAATTAAGGTAATATAATAAAATAAATAGGTTAGTGAATAAAAAATGTTTTGATACTTAGAAAAATCAAGTTTTCAAAAATAAAATAAAAATAAATTAGTCATTTTTCAAATTTGGATAATTTAGAATTTCCAAAAATAAAAACCAATTTAGGGCCTTTTCGGAAATTTTCTTAAATCAATTAAAATGGATAAAAACGTAAATCTGGCTGTTTTAGAAACTAAAATCATTTTAACCTACTAAAGTTTTCACAAAAGAACTACGTACGTCTGATTGCGAATAATGGATACATAGGCACTTTTGGGGTGACGATAAAAAATGAAAAACTTGATTTTCCTTTTTAGTTTAGATTGTTCAAATTATCCAATTTAAGCGAAAATTGAGTTTTTTTTTTTTCAAAGGTGATTTTTAATGTCAATATTAAACTTAGAAAGTTAATGATACCTATAAGGGTTTTTAATTCCTAACCCTCGGATCTAAATCCTTTGGTTTCAAAAAACTGTTTAGTAATATTAGTTTTAATTGTTAGACTAGTGGTTAAGTTATAACCAATCCACCTAATTGGTTATAACTTAATTGTTTTTCCCAACTCCAATTGGGTAGCGACTCTAAAGTTGTTTTCAAAACAAAAACCGGTTTTCTTTAAACCTTAGTCAAGGGCCAGTATTAAACAGGTAGGATTTAGTATTGATCGGTTTAAAAAAAGGCCTATTTTATAAAAAGAACTGGGAGAGTAAAAAACCAGGCTCAACAGGTTTGACTTTAAAAGAAAATCGAACTGTTATATTTGATTTGATTCGGTAAGGGGGGCGAATTATACTGAATCGAACTGCGTCCACCCCTAGCATTGAGGACTAATTCTAGTACGGTTGATGGTATTGCTATTGTCACTTGTTAGACTCTTCGTAGGGCCTATACTCTAGAGTTATGATTGTTGCATGATATTATAAGAAATTATTTAAATATCTTTGCTTTGTCACTTGAAATGATCGTAGTGTTATTTCTCAATCTTCATATAGTATATGTTAAATCGCTACATTGAGACTACCCCTTGGGGTGCGACTCTTCAGGATGATGAGTTTGAAAGCATTAAATCTCGTAGCGAAAAACAAGAAGTCACCTCTAGAGACAACAAAGATAAGCAACACCCTACATTCAATCAATGGAGTTGTAGTTGTAGTCAAGTCAATTTCCTAATTGAGGCTTAAGTTTAGAATAATTCATATTGGATTTCGGTTGTTTATTGATTCTTGGGTGATTTCTTAAGTACTACATTTTCAAAACTTTAATTGTTTAATAGCTTTTGATATTCAGATTAATTCTTATTTGTAAATATATACTGTTTTTTTTTTTCCCTTTATGATTTGGTTATATGCAAAATTCTTTATAGGGGAAATTGATGAAACTTAATTGCTAATTATTATTATTACCCTGGATATTGGGATTATTCTTAATAGGATCTTGACGCTACAATGTTGTTTTTTGGGCCAAACATATTATTATAGGATGTCCCACTAAAGCTAAAAGAGGATTTAGAACAAATCATAATTTATGTTTATGTAATTTAGTTTATTTGATAGACTAACTACTTTAATTAAATTGAATTTGCATTGGCCATAATGTAGTGTTTTTGTTGATTTCTAGCAAAAAGGAATTTATGAAGAATTAATTTAAAGGCACTTATTAATTAGGAATCAAGTTATACTAAGTTTAAGATTGAATCCACATAAATTTTATTAGAGGAAATAAGAAAAATTAATTTGGTACTTTAATTGGGTGTTTTCTACAACTTTATTAATCTGGTTTAGTAAAGTTCTAGGGGCACAATGATCCTTATTTTACACATGAATTTGATAGTTTCAATGATTTATGACAAGTTCTAGTAATTTAGGGTTAGGAATTTTAAAAGTGCATACAAAAGGATAAATTGATAATTATAGTTAGTTTATCTAAAAATACATGCTTAAGGGGTCTTACATTAACTTTTATATAAATGATTGGATCCAACTATTAATTATTACATAACTACTTGAGGAAATAGCTAATTAATGTTAAGGGCTTTTAAATGGGTTTTGTGACATGGTGCAACTTGTAAAATATCTAAGTAGATTCAAATGAGATGGAATCATGATGAATTGTTGATTAACTATGTGCTACATTAGGTCAAGAATTCAAATTATTATTATTATAATAGATGGCAAAACCAAATTAAAGGGGTTTGAATATTTGATAGCTTTAGAACATTCTTATATTTGAATAATATTCTTGATGATAATCATAATGGTATATAGAACATTGGAAATAGACAAGAGATGAAGAAGAAGTTAATGGCATAAGATGAATGGTGAGTGGTGCTAAGATATCTTGTATGTTTAGTATTTATAGTTTATTGACTCGTTGAAGTGCAATTAGTTGATTCTCTGTAGACGGATTGGTCCTTAGATCCACTTATTGGTATCTTTGTAGGTTTTTGCTTGTCTAGGTGAGTATTTAGGACTTTTATGTTGGTTAATTAATGTGGTATTTGCAATTCTTCATTTAGATACTTGGCCATTAGCTCTAATGTGTGACAAGGAATGAGATGGATAAGATTTGATATTGGTGGTTTTAGTGTCGATGGACTATAATTGGATATATTATTTATAGATTCAAGAATGCCTATTTCGTTGGATTATACTAAGGTGAAATGCTAATTGAGATTTCTATTAGTAATATTCAATTATGTGATGTTTGCTCAGTTATGATTAAACTTTTTACATAGTCTTTTGAATGACACTAATCTCTAATTGTTGAGATCGAATGTGTTAGGACATGATTGGTACTAAGTTGGAGTTGTCATTTTACTTGATTTCTTAATTATGAGTTATGCCCTAAATATGTTTTTCCATTTCATCTTCATGCTATACAAATTTATTTCCTAATGCTAAGTTTATTGTAGTCTAACGATACAAACACTAGTTTTCTAATGCGATAGATTGGGCTTAAATCTCCCTTCCCTTAGTTATATTAGTAATATAGTTGGTAATTAAAAAAAATCTTAATGCTTTTTCAACTCTCTCAAAATGGATTCTATTTTGAAATCAACTATTTTTTTGGTTTCGAAACTGTTCCTTAGGATTGGCTTTGGGCCTTTCCTGTGCATATGAAAAAAAAAAGATAAAGATTATGTTTGCCTAAATTGATTGGGAAAAAAGTACTTATATTTATATTTAAACTTTTTATATTTAAACTCACACCTATTTAATAAATAAGTTAGTAAAAAAAAAAAAAGAAAAAGATAATAAAACTATAAGGTGTATAAAATAAAAAAAAATTAAAATTACAAATTTGAATAAGGTAGTACATTAACCCATCCTCTCGCTATGTAATTTATCTAACTACCCATAAAATTTCTTAAATAGATTTGCATGATGCAAAAATGAAAATGATATGTTTTGAAGATTTATCAACCACTTTTGTGGATCTTGAAGTACCTTCAAAAAATAAGAAAGGAAGTGATAATGAGAGATAAAGTAGAAGAGAAGAGAAAGCAAGTGAATATGGAGTTATTTATAGAGAAAGGAAGTGAAATTGCAATCAACAACTTAAATCTAGCAATACATCATTCATTATCTTATAATAGATTTCAATTTGCTCTAACAATTTACTAAATTGCAAATTTCCATGATATAACAATAAATATACGGAAAAGAGAAAGAAAATGAAATAGGTGAAATTGAAATTGTCAACTCGAATCAAATAATACATCAACTCATTACCTTATGTCAAATTCATCAGCTCCAACATTTTCCTACTTGCAAAATTTTATGAAATGATTAGTATAATTGAAAAATACTAATAAACATAAATTTTGTAATAAAAACATAAACTTATTTGTTAAACCAATCATGCTTAATTATTTATAGAAATGCTTTGGGATATGAATCAGTGTACATACAAAACTAGGACCAAGTTTGGCTGAAACTTAGATAAATACCCCATTTTTTTTCTAATTTGATTTTTTAAAGTTATTCTTTGATGCAAATTTGTGCATTAGAATGGGTTTTCATTAAATTGGAAACGTATGGTGCAAGCACTCTTACAATGGAAGGAGTTAGTTCTCAGAATGTGGCAAGTATGGTGTAACCAACCCTTTACACTCCTCCTTTCCAAGGAACCAACCCTACCGAGCAATCTCCTATGATACCTTCCCTTGATACCCAATATAGATTAGCATCCATCTAAGCCCAAACATCACTAGAATCCCCAAATAGCACCATGGTGAATAAGAAGAGGTCACTAGCCCTACTAAAGAATAAATCCAGCCTCTTATCTCTAGCTCTACATACCTCTATCTAAAGACCTTCATACCCATACACTTCTTCCTATACTCCTGCTAAATTGCATCTTAAGCCCTGTACACATACCCCACCAGCTAACTTCAATGCATCAAACATTCATAGTGTGGAGATGCCAAAATCACCTCTTCTTACACCTACAACTTTGCCTATGATCTAAGCTTCATATCCCATCTTATACCAACCTTGAAAACTTTAGCAATTAAGAGAGTTGTAGATTATCTGAATGAGAACCTAACCAAAAGATTGAAGTTTGATGATGGAAAGGAAGTAAAAGCTACTTAAGTAAGAATCCCCAATTAAGAGAGTAAGAAATTGAGAAGAACTACAGCAAGAACTAAATAAAGTGATGTAAGTTTGGAGCATATGACTTTAGATCCAGTTTCTTTGGTGAATGTTACTATTTCTATCTTTGAAAATTCAATTGATGGTTGTGGTGGCTAGCCAAAATTAGCTACATGGGGACAATGATTCTAATCAATTGAAAACTATCAAAGCGTAGGATCCAGCTTGACTATTCAATACTAAAGGGATCTCATGTACAAACATAACCCTAGTGTTATGTTCCTCATGGAAACGAAGAGTCAAAATAGAAAGTTATTGAGAATCAAACACCAAATGAGATACAGTAATGAGTTTTATGTTCCTCCTATGGGCCGATCTAGTAGTTTGGCATTATGGTGGTCGGATGATGTTGAGAATGTGATACATAGTTTTAGCTGATCTAGCACTTTAGATGTAGAGCTGTAAATGGTTTGCTTTTCTCCTCTATCTCCTAGATTTATGTGGATCTTGATTCTTTTAATAGGCATTTGCTATGGAATGATCTAGTATTGATTGGTGCATGTAATAGTCTCCCTTGGTTGTTTATTATGACTTCAATGACATCCTTTATCATCATGAAAAGGAAGGGGGTAAGCCTAAAAGTGAAAGACTTATGGAGCAATTTAAGGTAATGATTATGAATGCAAATTTAGATGATTTAGGTTTTGAAGGCCCATGTTTCACTTAGTCAAACAAAAGAGAGGATGGTGGGTTAGTGAATGAAAAAATTGATAGAGCACTTGCCTTTTACAAATGGATACTCGAATATCTTAGAACTCAAATCTTGCATAGAAAGATGATCAATTTGGACCATGTGGCCCTTATTGTTGAATCTTGCTTCAGTAATAGAAAAGGAAGAAAAGTGTTTTGTTTTGAGAATTTGTAGACAACGTCTAAAGAGTGTGGAGAGACTAACAAGAACATGTAAAGTATAAATGTTACACCCTGATTTAGTACGGAATGCACCATTACACAGGAATATTTATTGAAAACTTAACTTAACTTAACATGCTCATTCATCAAAAGAAAATATTGTTTATATGATAAACGGGTTTCTACATCAGAGTTCACCTGGATATTCTATTACAATTTATGTGTACAACATAATATTTATATCAATACATTATCCAGCTTTTTCTTTTATCATCTTCACAATAATAGGATTCCTTACTTAGTATAGGTTTTATACAAAAGTCGCTGACTCTGACTCACGCTCTTAGTATATATATATATATATATCCCCTCTTACTATTGGGCCCTTCATGATGCAATTAACTTGAGGATAAAATATTTTATCCCCTCAGTTAAGAGTGAATAACAAATAATATAATATAAATGATATTATAGAAAATATTGCATATTACAATTGAAATATTTCAACCATAATTGGTAGGTTCAAATTCACATATGCATTCGCCCAACCGAACATTTACTGCTAGCAATGTAGTATGCTATGCTCATGCATGTAGTATGCATTGGTATCGATATCCTATACTCTTCCAATCTTTTTTCAGTTCGTCAGCATAGCCGGGCATCTGAATATAATGTCTAGGAACCTATAGGCAACAAGAAGCTGCTTAAGAGTAAGACCTCCACCAAATTGGACTACACACTGTAGTTTACCATTATCAAAAAGGCCAATAAGGAGCTGCATGAGAGTAGAACCCCCAACTTTGTTTTACACAATTAGACTACACATTATAGTTCACCAAATCAAAGTGGCAACACTGCCAAATTAGACTACACACAGTAGTTTACCAAATCTGACTATCAAAATAGTCACAATGCTCGGGCAATGTAATCTATACGTTTCCAAAAACTGAGTTCATAAAGCCATGCTTTTTTTATGATCACTTAGAAGCCTTATTTTGAAAATTCTACCCGTAGGTCTCTTTTTGTGCCATGATATGCAATAACAACTCAAGTATATCACTCAACACAACCAATCTTTCAGTTTTATTCAACCTAGTGATCTAATTTTAGTTTACGGACTCTCCCTAGTAGAATTCTAATATCTTACTTAAGGTTCACTTAGGTGAACACCTAGAAGATTGAGTTAGTAATCACTCAACTGCCTTAGTTAGCACAATCATTCTAAGCATAATTCATCAACCAACGTAGCAACATAACAATTTAACCAAGACACAGTTGCTATCATTCAAAATCATCACATCAGCATCTACTATAGTAATATATCAATTCACTTAAGATATACTTATATTCAATCAACACAGCATCAAACAGTATGCAGTGTTATGAGTAGCAATATATTTATTCCAAGCATAGGTTAGATCCACTTACCTAAGCTTAGCAATAGCACAATATACTATACTTTGTGACGTAGTCCTTTCTTACTTATCATACTTATGAAAATATAAACATAGCTTCCAAGTCAAGCACCAGTCGAATCTAAATTCTCATAAATTTCCCTACTATGTCTTTAAACTTCATTTAACCATATCTTACTCATTCCTTATCCAATTTCAATAAACTTTATATCGTCACGGTAGTTATTTCAAGGACTATTAAGATATCTTAAGAATCAAGTTTATATTATCAATGTCCAAAAATACCTTTTTGCTATTACAACTCGACTATATGTTATCTTAACTCCATAATTGACTCAAGTAAGTTTTAGTACTAAACTAAAAACCCTAAAAATTATACTTTCCAAACTTGTCCAACAACCTTTAATATAGCCCAATGTGTTCATTTTATGTAAATTTGGTAAGTATCTTACTAATATTAGCTACCATATTACATATTAAGCCAATATATAAGCTTATATTAGGAAAATATGTAATAAATAGTATACATGCTCGATTTATTTTATGAAAAATCCTATAGACATACAAAAATATGTAGTTTAATTATCGATTATAAGTTATACTAAACTAGCTATTATTTATTTCTATAAAAATAGTGGCTTTAGCTCGAAATTATGAAAAATTAAGGAAAATAAACAAATTTATGTGTGAGATAAAAATTAAATATTCCAAATATCATTATAAACATCTAGAAGTCTAAACATGTAGGGCTGATTCATTACTTTCATCAAAAACTAATTATTTCAACAATTCAGTAAAATCGACAATTTTATTCAAAATAATTACAAAAAATAGTAAACATGATTAATTTTGAAAATTATTGTTACCACAATTAAATATATATATATATATATTAGGTATATTATATACAAAAATTGAGTTTGAAATAATATCATCTAATATTTATAAAAAATTACTTTAATTTTTGCCTAAATAAGGAATTTTCTTAAGGAACCCATATTTTTACTAATTATTTAATTAAAAGAAAATTAGTACTTTAATATACACTTAAAATAATCCTAGAAAACCAAATTTCATAATTAATTAACAACATTTAATATTTTTATCAAATTAATCATGTTACAAGCAAAAAATTAGTTCACCTAAACCTCTAGCCACCACCCGGCTATCACACCTTATCAGAACACCTCCTCTAACCCCCCTCTATTGGACCTCTAAGCCACTTTAAGTCAGGTTGTGGTTTAGTACACGAACCACCCTAGACCCATTTCGACTTTATTTCTTGTTCTATTTTTGTTTTAATTTTTCTAAATTGTTTTCTTTTATTTGCAGAGTTCTAAAATATTGAAATTGAGGGTTTGTGTCTTATTTATAGTTTTTGAAGTTTGCTTAATTAAATAGAATTTGGACATATGTATGATACATGCTAATTTTCCATTTTCTAAAGTGACATGTATCATCCCCTTATTAATTATGTGTTGACTCATTATTTCCAATTGATACTAGGTTCACACATTATTTGGTAACTCATCCATTCAATTTTTTTTATTAATTTTCCATTATTTTACCTAATTTTGATAATTTATTATTGTTATATGTATATATTCAATACATATAATGTATATAACATGTAAATACATATAATGTATATTATGTATAATTCAACTTCATTTATTATTTTTGAGAGTTGATTAACTTATCTATGATATTTTGCTATCTCTAAAAGTTCAAATTTTATGATAATCGGCTTTATTAATAAATTAACATTTTTTTCAAATTAATATTTTTATATAGTTTATTTTAAGAAATTGGCTTTACTTAAATTACTTCATCTAACTTTTCTAACTTTACTGTGAAGTTTGAAATAAAATGGATAACTTAGTTCGATGCCCTAAATTTAGGGTCTCAGACCCTAGGGTTATTGAAGCTCAAAATCTTAAGGTATTACAATAAACCCTATCATCAAGCATCCTTTTCCTTTAAGATTTCGTTCAAAAATGTACGAAGTGACATTGATGGATTGGAGTAAAAATCACTTTCCTAACAGTAAGTAAGAAATTAGGCATCTCTAAAATGAGCTCCTTGAGGTTCAAAAGAAAGGTGTTCAAGCAGACAAGGATTTAGAAAGGCAACTAATGGTGGATCTTCATGTGTTATGGGAAAGGGAGGAGATGTATTGGCAATAATAGTTAAGGGTAAATTGGCTTAGAGAAGGTGATTGGAATGCTAGTCGTTCCATCAATCTACTTTGATGTGCCAACATAGAAACAAAATTTTGAGGTTTAAAGATGCAAATGGTAATTAGATTGGAGAGGAAGAGGATGTTATGAATTCTCTCGATAGCTTTTATGGGGTTCTATTTAGATTGGATGGAGGAAGAATTTAGGGAGGGGTACTTCAATCAAAACCTACTCTAGTGACAATTGAGATGAATAGAAGACTTAGTCGTCTAATGGTGGCTAATGAAATTAAGAATGCATCCTTTCAACTTGGCACTTTAAAACCCCTTGGTTCAGATGGGTATAGGGTTTTCCTTCAATGTTACTAGAACATCATGGGCAACAGCATAGAGGTTACAGTCTAATTCCTTAAATCCTTCCATTATTGTGCTTATCCCTAAAATAGTGCCTCTTGAGGAAGTTAGGCATTTTAGGCCTAATTTCTTTTTTGCCATTTTTGCACCTGTGAACTGGAATTGTTAATGAAAACACCTCATTCGTTGAATCTATGGGATCGAATATTTCTATCAACCATAAATAAGTTCTATTACAAGGAATTGAACCTATGAAGCTATTCCCTACAGTCTTTGTAATATTGTTTATAAAGTAATCTCTAAAGTCTTGGTTAATAAGTTAAAACCCTTCCTTCAAAGTCTCATTTCGAGACCCCAAATTGCTTTTGTATTAGGTAGAGTCATCCATGACAACATAATTGTGGCTAATAAAGCTTTCAATTTCCTAAGAACCAACTAGTCTAAAAGAAAAAATTATTATGGTTTAAAAATAGGCATGAATAAAGCCTATGATTGCATTGATGGGATTTCCTAAGGGTTATCCTTTCTAAGATTAGTTTTTGTGACTCTTAGATTAGTTGGATGATGGGATGTATTACATTTGTATCTTAGAGAGTCATGGTTAATGGTAAGGATATAGAACAAATGCTTTCATCTATAGGGCTTTGGTAAGGGAACTCTCTTTTGCCCTACCTATTAGTCTTAGTAGCCGATATGCTTTCTTGAAAGATTGAAAGAGTTGTATAGGGAAATAGGCTTCAAGGAATGGTTATTAGGTAATCATGTTTAGTTTTATCTCATTTACTTTTCGCTAATGACTCTTTATTTTTCTTTAAAGCATCTTCTAAGAGTGCTAGGGTTTTGAAAGAGATTGTGTAAGAATATTGCAATGCCTTTGGTTAGAAAATTAATTTCTAGAATTTAAGTCTTTTTTTTTTTTTTAATAAGCATGCCCTACTAGAGAGGATGAATGTAATTGCTTCAGTATTGGATGTTTCGATCTCTTCAATCCAAGTGAATGTCTAGGCCTACTGATGTTTTGAGGAAGAAATAAATTTCAAGCTTTACGGTTTATTAAAGATAAGATCCATTCAAAACTAAAACGTTAGAAGAGAAATCTGTTGGCTAATGTAGGAAGAGAATTTCTCATAAAGGTCATAGAGGGGTTATTCCGACCTACTCCTTGAGTTGCTTGAAATTTACAAAAAAATGGTGTCGGGAGTTTAGTTCCCTTATTGCTCAATACTAGTAGGGGCAAACAAAGGATGAAAGGAAAATGGAAAAATTGGGATAGGATAACTCTCCCCAAGACAAGAGGGAGGCTTGGTTTCAAGCATCTAAACAACTTCAATTTTGCCTTACTCACTAAACTAGCTTGGATAGTTATGAATAATGTAGATTCCTTTTGGGGTGAGATTCTTGAAAGGTATCTACTTCCTAGACTATCCCTTTCTGTAAGTTTCTAGAGGATCTAGAGATTCTTGGGGTTAGGCAAGTATATTGCATGGGAAGGACCATCTCTTGAGAGGAGCGATGTGGCAAGTAGGTGATGATATGATCATTAATGTAGGAAGAGACAAATGAGTGCCTAGCATAGAGATTCATATACCTTTCAAACTAGACATGTAAGATTCTAATTTGTGTGTTGTAGACCTTATTGATCTTGAATCTAGATACTGGAATGTATAGGAAATTCATAGGCTATTTGAAAGGCAATCGGTGAGAGCAATTTTTAAAATTCCCCTAGGTTATGTGGAATTGCACAATGGACTAATTTGGCCTCATGAAAAGTTAGGCAAATGTAGTATGAGACCAACATATAATTTCATTAGATGTATGTCATTATGAAGTGGTGAAAGTGCCGCTCCTTCTCATTAAGGTAAACAGGCCTTATGGAATAAGTTAGGGCAAAGTCTATGTCTACTAAAAGGAAAACATTTTATGTGGAGATCCATTAATAACACTATACCTACTTTTTGTAACCTGATGAGAAGACAAGTAGTGCAATTAGATTGTTGTTTGTTTAGTAATGCTATTGAATTCGTTGAACATGTTGTACTTTACTGTCTATAGGTTTCTTTGGTTTGGTTTCTTGTCTTAGGTCTAAGGATTGATACTAAGTAAGAGTTGTCCATTGTTGATTGGTTGAGCTCATGTTTATATGGCTTGTCACATGATAAGAGGCAAAAGAGTAGCATGTTTGTAAAAATCTGTTCTATCATATAGAGCATTTGTAAAGGAAGATGTAAGGTGTTTCTTGAAAGCAAGAGTCTTGCTGTGTCTCATGTTACTAAAGTCATCTAGACAACTGTTCTAGAAGTTAAAGTTTAAGCTGCTAAGGATGCAAAATAACAGTATTGTCATGGGCATAGTCACATCTTTGAGTACACATTATCTGTCTAGTAGGGAATATAAGAATTCTGATATATACCAAAGCTAAGAATAGATAAGGCCAATCATAGGGTAAGTCCAAGCTTATTGAAAGCTTGAAAAAGGGTGATGGAAGTCATGCAAAAGAATAGGGAAAAAAAAGAAAGAAAGAAAGGTAAGTAAACCTATAAATAGCTCCAAAGAATATGACGTACTAGTGAAACTTCCAAAGACTCACGGCATAACTTAATATAACGCATGAGAGGGTTTAGTGAGATTACTTACCACCTAGCTTTGCTTAAGGGTTAAGATGAGAATGAAAAGAATAAACAATCTTAATGAGAGTAATATTCTTAAAGGGAGAATATTCGGTATACTAATGATATCAAATATGATGCGGCTACATGTACAAAGGGTATTTATACTTGCAAAACTAAGGCAACCTACCTAAAATGGAAAAGACCAAAAAGGGTAGTATTTAAAAGGAGTAATATACAAGAAATGATGAAGAGTATATTGGAAAATACAACAAAAGTTAGTATTCTATACAGGAGGATTCTATTACATGGTTGCTTGGACATGTAGCTTATTGTGAGTAGACAACTTTTTGCTAGAAAAGACAATTCTACACGATCAGCTTGATTTCTACTTAGTTGAGGTACTAAGCAAGGGTACCGAGTAGAGGTGTTGAGCAGAGGTGTTGATCTAAGGTGGACTCATTCAATATGGAATGGTAGCAGATATGTACAAAAGCACTTCTTGGTACTAATGTTGTCGAGTTGGGGGTCAGCTTAATTATGGCTGAGTAGACGCATGTGAGGGGTTAGGTTATCAATAAAGCTTTATCCGGTTGACATACGACTTTTGAAAGATATGTAGTTACTTGATATGGCATGAGGGGTCGATCGATAGCAAGGATCAGATTGACTTCAGTAAGAGTCGGCTGGAGTAGGAAGATCTGTTTAGTTAGTCATTCTAGGCCTTGGGCTCGACTGTGGATGAGGGGTCCAATAGTTAGATTCCTATAATTCCCTCCTAGTTGTTTTAGATTTAGGATCAAATCTAGTTGGTCAGTGTTTAATTCTATGTAAAGGTGATAAGGACTGAGGTTGGCAATGCTAAAGGTGTTAGAGACCTCATAATCCTTAGGTAGCTCTAATTTGTAGGCATTATCATTAATCTTCTAGAGTATTTTGAAACGGTCTTCAGCTTAAGTGGACAACTTATTCTTTCTCTTGCTTGGGAATCCCTCCTTACTCAAGTGTAGCCATATTAGGTATTTAGGCTAAAACAATGCTAAATTCTTTCCCTTGACTTTTCCTTACATTTTCTAGGCAACTTGGTCAATTTGCCAAGTAACTCTCTTGTAGATGTAGTGTAAGGACTGCGCCTGAGCTCTTGCGTCAAGATCCTCTTGTTCATACATGAGTATAGGGGTGTAATCAAAAGGCAGTTCAGGATTAAAGCCATAGACGACTTCATAAGGGGTTTGTGTACTATTGTCATGTCTTGTACGGTTGTAAGTGAATTCTACCATGGCTAAACAGATATCGCAATCGGTTAAGTTCTTCCCACTACAGCTCTAGGCAGTGATCTTAAAGTATGATTGACTACCTCTATTTAGCCATTAGTTTAGGGATGACAGGAAGTGTTGAATAGCAGTTTAGTCCCTATACGATGCCATAGAGTCCTCTAGAAGTGGCTTAGGATCGTTAGATCTTTATTTGAGACTACATTACTCGGTATGCTATGCAACCGGACAATTTCCTGCAAAAAGAGATAAGCAATCACCAAAGCATCGTTAGTCTTAGAGTAGGGTACAAAGTGTGCCATTTTACTGAACCTATCCATGATGACCATCATAGAATCTTTACTCGGGCAGTTCTAGGTAATCCGAGATCAAAGTCTAAGTTTAACTCAGTCTAAGTTAGGTTGAGGTAGGTAATGGCATTGCTTTCCCTTGTTCGGTTCTGCATTTGGCCCTCTTGCAAGTAGTACAACTGTTAAGCACTTAGTGCATGTCTCATCTCAGTATAGGCTAGAAGAATTGCCTTTTCAACAACTCGTATGTTCTCTTCTCCCCAAAATTTCTAGATAGTCTACTAGAATGAGCTTCCCTAATAAGTAGCTCCCATAAGGAATAGGTCGACACACATAACTTTCTACTTTGGAATAGATAAGCATCCTCCACTTGATACTTATCCACTATTCTCCCATCGTCACATCACTTGAATATAGGTCTAAAATGTGGGTTATAGACACCTAATTTTTGTTCCCCTTTTTATTTTTTAGTTTAGTTTAGGTTATAGGGTCTTAGATTAGAAAAGCTCAAAAAAATGGAAAATTAAAGAAAAACCCCAAAAAATAAAGAAATTTAGAAAAATAGGAGTTCTAGGAAAATTTAGAAAAATAGGAAAATACACAAAAGGTAGGAAATTTAGAATATATATATATATATATGTATAATAATAATACAAAAAAGTGGAAAAATTTGGAAAAGCACATAAAGATTTTTGAAAAATCACAAAATTGAAAAAAAATAAAAAATAAAAGATTTTAGAAAATAATATTTTGTTAGAGTAGATTTTTTATTTATTTAATTTAGGTTTGGAAGTTAGGTAATTGAACTTGGGCTTAGATTTAAATCTAATCCAGGTTGACTGAGTCGATATATGCAATTTAAATGCACATATGGACAAGGCATAGGCTAACGGCCCGACGGTTAAGTATATAGATAAAGTATTAGCATTGAGCATGAGGTCTTAGGTTCGAAACTTGGCAAAAGTAAGGAAGCTTTTTTCTTATTTTTCGGTTTTTAATCACATCAGGGACTGCCACGTGTCAGGATTTGATTGCACCACGTATCCTGATACGTAGCATCTTTGGATTTGATGGTCCCGCTGACATGGCACGCCGAGGTTGGCTGGCATGGTTGATGTGGAGCCACATCAGCCCACTTTTCCCTCACCTTCCTTCCTTTTCCCTTTGTTTTCCTCTCTTTCCCTCGCCTTTCTCTAGATTTCCATCGCTTTCCACTTTGGACCGCCCACTTTAACATGATTTTTGGACTCTTTCTTGTTGCAATTTCACCAAATCAATGGCAAAATTACAGAATAGACATAGCCTATTGTGAATCGGTATAAAAAACATGTCTAAATACAGTCAAAAGAGCATTCAATTTAAGCTCCAAAAATCGGAAAAAAACTGTTTTTTTTTTTTTTTTTTTGCATTCTTCATTAATCCGATCCGAGCTTTCCATGTTTTCTAGGAACAATTCAAGTATAAAATGGCATTGAGGGAGCTCACACGACTACTCATGAGCAGCCAATTCACTCACAACCACTCATTCTCTCACTTTCTCTCTCTATACATACCGAACACTCCCTCTCTCTTCGACTCTCTCTCTCTAGTTACCCTTGAGGAACACCACTACCCTAATCGGAACCCTTATATTCCTAACTTTCAGCTAGTGCTCCCTACAACCACCATCGTGGCTCTTAGCCACACGACCGAACCCTAATCGCCAAACCTCCACTTTCAAAACCATCACCTCCAACCCCCTTCGATCCAAACCAACCTTATGGCCACACTCCTCATGTCCTTAAGCACATGACCCAATGCTCCACTTAACTCCAGCAGCCACCACTATGAGCGCAGTTCTACCACCATTGATGATTACTTCCAAAACCGCCCAAATAAGCTCCATTAACTACGGCATCAAACCTATCCCCCCTAAACCTAATTAGAAAACCATAAAAATCCCCTTTCCTAGTTGATTGGGAGCTCGGAGCAGTTAGAATCGGCCTTCACCACTGTTACTGTTGTTGAAGACTTTGAAGCTGGATCTAACCCGACTCGAATCCGCGCACCGACCCGAAGTCTTACCTGCGACCTATAGATCCGACTTAGGTCCGGCCTGCTTGCCTAGATGTACTTGAATTTTATTTTTTATTCCTTTTTTTTATTTAGTTTATTTAGTTGATTGTTAATTTTTTTTAATTTATTTTACATAATTGTAACAGAACCAAAATAAAAAATAAAAAAAAAATAAAAAAGAACGAAAAAGAAAAAAAAGAAAGAGAACAAAAACAAAAGAGGAAAAAAGGAAAAAAGAAAAAGGAAGTATTTTATTCTTGTTTTTTTTTCGTTATTTTCACATTAAAAAAAATAACTAAAAGTAAATAAATAAATAATAAAAACAATAAAATAAAAATAATAAAGTTTCTTTTGACACTTAGAAAATCAATTTTTCAAATAAATAAAAATAAAATAGACTCTTTCTAAACAAGGGCATTTTAGATTTTCCAAAAATAAATCAATTTAGGACTCTTAGGAAATTTTCTCAAATGAATTCAAAACGGGTAAAACACGTAAAATCGACAACTTTTCAAAAAATAAAAATTAAAACTACCCACTAAAGTTTTTATAAAAGAACCACATACATTTGATCCCGAATAGTGGGTACGTAGGCACTCATACATAAGTACGGGGCAACTTAAAATGTGGAAGTTTTATTTTTTCTCTTTTTAGATATTTATGTAAATTGATCAATTTAGTTGTGTGTATTATAATTAGCTATTTTACAAATTAAAAAGGATATATTTGAAAAGCGAAGTTAAATTCGGAAAGTTAAAAAGTGGTACCTGTTTAGGGTTTAATAAATTAGCTCTTGAACCTAAATCTCTGGTTTTCAAAAAAGTTGTTTTACAAATTGGTTTTTTTTTTTTTTTAATCAATAAACCAGTAGCTAAGTCATTGCCAATCTACCCAATTGGTTATAACTTAACCAATTTTTCCTTACTCCGGTCAAGCGACAACTCCAAACCTTCTTTAAGTTGAAAAAATGGTTTTTTTTTTTTTTTAAATCCTAGTCAAGGATTAGAATTAAACGGGTAAGGTTTAGTACTGATCGACTTAGAGAATACCTAATATTATAAAAAAAACTGGGAAGGTGAAAAACCAGGCTCGACAGCTTGGCGACTCCACTAGGGACGTTAAGAGGGTCAGCCATTCGGTTTTCTAAAATTAAAATTAATCTCTAAAATCACCTTAAATGCAATTTATTTACTCATCTTATATTATAAATTATGATAATATCATTTGCAGGTCTTGTTTCTGTAGAGAGGGATTTGTTTTGCTGCATCATGAATGCATGATAGATACAGTCAAACTTGGGCCATCATAGGACCTTAGGACGGGTAGCCATTGTGTAAAGTCTCGGGCATAGTGGGGCAACCACCGTTCAGGGTCGATTAGGCTACCCCACTTAAACTTTGATGTAACTAAGGAACCGTTTTTTTGTAAACGTGTGAGGTCACAGAGTTTAAGGACCGTTAGAACCTCCTGTCTTGCATTACATTTCATAGGGTTAACGAATAACTAACAAAGCGGCAATGTTACATAAAAAATAAAAATAAATAACAAAGATTCTGAAGATTTTCCTTGTATTCTTTCTAGAATTGATGTACATAGGAGGTCTTCTATATTTTCTCTTCTTGTAATTAGTCTTTCCCTTGTAATTTATGCTTTCTTTGTAATGTTTTAGAAATGACCAGCTCATCCAACGCTAGGGTTCTCACCAAAGAGATTCATGTCTACAAACCTATAAACCCAAAGCCCATACTCAGCCAGTGGTTTCAAACTTTCAACCCAAGAGAGCAATAGTTCATTACTAACAAAATTAGACCCATACTTTCACTAACCAAAGTGAAGGTTAACATCACGCTAGTAAGGGCCTTAGTCCATTTCTAGGCACCCAAAGAAGTGGCTTTTCAATTTAGATCACATCTAATCAACCCAACTCTAGAGGAGTATACCTAACTACTCCAAGCTCCTCCTTTAAATGAAATATACATCCTGAAACTCAACTTTGGCCTAACATATATCTTCTCAAAATTCTTAGGGATCCATAAGACTAAGATAAATGAAGCCCTAGACGACTGTAACAAATACGCCATCAAGATATGGGATCTAGTCCATTGGTTCTAGAATGAGCTTAGCTCCAACAAACAAGCGCTGTTTCATGGGAATTGGAGAGAAAACTGAATTAAGGCCTATGTGCTAACTATGTTCACTACTATCTTATTTACAAGTAGGTATTTTCTTATACACTTTAGGGTAACAGAGTTAGTGGCTCAATTCTGGGAAGGTAAGTCCTACATTCTTGCCCTACTTATTAAGTAAATAAAGAATCTTAATTTCCTTAAGAAAAAGGGCTACGAAGATCTCAGGTGAAGCATGGCACTATTAATGGTTTGGTTCATCAGTTACATCAAATGCTTTGGGTTAGATTTAATAAGGGGAGCATTCGCGAATAAGATTGACGTATTGATTCTTTTGTCGATAAGATCAAATTACCAGAAGATATCCCTACCCTTCTCTAGATAGAAGTTCTACGAGATTTCTAAGTAGAAGACATACTGTAGACTACCAGGTGGAGCAATTATGTGAGGGTCATACTAATTTGCAAGAATTAACATTCTGTGCTACTAATCTGGATGAGTTAGTGTAGAGGCTACTATCCAAGCAACATGGTAACATAATTTGAAGGGATCCAGGACATAGTTCATAAGCCTTCATTGGAACCATTCACTCTTAATTTTGAAGAGCCTCACTCTATAGAAAAGGCATCTAAACTTTATAAGATCAAAGCTTGGTAGGGTACCCAAACTGTGAGCCCAAACATCAATCTGAGTGAATTCATAGTAGTAGTGGACAAACATCGGGCTACCAAAGAGTATTTATACAATCAACTTCACAAGGTAGGCGCAATGCGATATTAGGCACCAAAAGTCCTTCAAACTCTAAAATGGTGACCTATATGGACCAAATGAAAGCATGTATGGAGAGCCTCCATGATGAGAAAGACAAATGGGCGAACCTATGCCGAGAATCTAGACAAAGGTCACATACCTTAGAACATTAGCTGAAGATGGCCTAAAAGAAAATTCAAGAGTTTGAAGAAGTGACTAAGCATGACCAAAAGAAGAAGAAAATGTCATCTGTCCTACAGAAAAAAAAGAAAATGAGTATAGATGAATTTGTACCTTTTACTTTCTTTCATGTAATAAGACTCTAGGAATCCAAAAATAATAAATAACTTGCCATTTTGTTAATCATTTGTCGATCCTCTCCTTTTCATCCATGTGATTCACTTGCATTTGCATTCTTTTTCAAAATATCCGTATGTTAACCTGTTAAGAAGTGGTTTTTACCTAGGTCGCTAAGATAGCTCCAAAATGTCAAACTTTCCAAAGAAGCCCCATCAAAACTCGTTCTCAAACCAAAATGGCCAACCAAGGAAACAACAACAATAATGGCAACAGCAACCCCGAGGTTATTGTTGACAGCATCTCTCTACTTAGGTCTACAAGCCCATCAAATGAAGAGCACTCCAAAGCCCGATATAGAAAGAATACTAAGGCCCCACCCCTTAAAATAGAAGAAGTTTACCCTAAAGGTAATCAGGGCTTTGAATCCTTTGAAACTGAAGGGGTATTTCCAAAGGCCAACCTAACCTTTGAGCTAAATAATTTCTTATTCCCGATCAACCTAAAGCTTGAAGCTGACTAGGACAGATTGAAGGAGCTCGAGGCGCGGTTAACTCAATAGATTATCGAGAAAATGAAAACACTTGAAGGGTATGATGGATTTAAGCACGCCGGAATAATAGACTTCTCTGCCTATGATTATGGAAGCTTCACAGAAAAATTCAAAGTACCTAACTTTGAAAAATACAATGGGACTAGATGCCTTAAGTTACATACCCAACTGTATGTACGTAAGATGGGCAAATATATACAATATGATCAACTCATGGTCCAGACCTTTCAAGATAGCCTGATAGGCCCTGCCTTAACTTGATATGCCCAGTTGAACTTAAATTAGGTGAACACATGGGAGAAGCTGGCCAAAGCTCTAAACCTTGTAAATTTAGCTATTTAAAAGTAGAATTGAACCCTAATACTGTAGATGACTTGATAAGTCATTAAAGCCGAGCAAAATAAAAATTTAATGAATTAGAAATTTGAATATATTATAAGTAATAAAAACTATAGAAAAATCTATTAAAACCTAAATCGCGTACTAAAATCCTATAACTGCTTTATGCACTATTAATCAAAATTGAATTCGAATTTGTTCGAAACCCTAAAATTATAAACGTAAACCTATAAAACAGTTAAATATTACTCAATAGTGATAGAATTATAGTCGATTACAATTTTCGACTAAAACGCCTATTCGCATAAAATTTTAACAAAATCGCTGCAATAACTTGTAAAAATTATAATTATAGCGGGTACTAATTAAATTGATAAAATTTCATAAAAATTTAAAAAATTAATGCATGATGAGAATTGTTATAATTTATATGTTTCGAAAAATTACATATATTTATTATTAATTTTTGTTTTCCTTCTCATTCTTTTTCAATTTATCTCTTTTCTCTCTTTTCTCTCTTTTCTCTAATTGTTACGCCCTAGAAATGGAAGCAAATTAGCCGCCCACGTGAGAAAAAAAAAATTTCCATGTGTTGAGTGGAAAATAAAAGAAAAATGAAAATAAAGATTGGATAATTACTTAGCTTAAATTTTAAGCTACTAATCACGTGAGTAAGGGAAGAAAATATAAATCTAGAAAAAGAAAAAAAAAATTCTGCACAAACACAAAAATCTGGGAAGCAAATCGTAAGGGAGAGAAAGAAAAAGAAAGAAGGAAAAGAAGAAAGAAAGGAAGAAGAAAAGAAGAAGGAAAAGAAGAAGATAAATTAAATAAATAGGTAAGTAATTATTTTAGTAGTATAGATGTATAATATGTAATATATACATGTAAAAATATAGTATTTATTTTTCTACATATAACATTACTAATACATGTCTATGTGCATAAATATTTAGATTTAATTTTATATATGTATAAAGCTAGGTATATATACATGTATGTACATAGGTATATGGAAGAGTATGTATTATGTATTTTTTTTAAGAATACCTATAATTAGTATTAAGTAATTTTATTTAATAATTATAGTATATATATATGTGTGTGTGTATCGTGAACTTTATATATATATAT